>RXPK01004566.1:0-62367 GCA_004143645.1 Protaetia brevitarsis | reverse complement strand
GGTTAAAATGAAATGTCGTCTTAAAAAAAAATGCTTCTTAACGCTTCCGTATACTAAATGTTAAAATTAAGTTTATTATCTCAAAAGTTCCAATCTTCCAAGATCTATATCACATCTTTTACAAAAAAAGAAAATAGTGTCAAACAATAAATACAAACAAAAATTTATAAATATTAAACTGACACTATTTAGCATATCCTGTTCGTCTTTTTTTTGCGATTTAGTCCTTGGCACGTGAGCTTAAAACAGCTGATTTATAACTAAAAGGAAAAAGGAATATTTAGGAAACAAAGATTTTTTTTGAGAGATTTGAAGCTCTGCCAGAAATTTTCTATGTTGTGAAAACGCCTAGTAAATGGTATATTTTGAGTAAGTTTTTTTCTTTGTTAGTATTTTTTACGATTTTTAGAACGACATTGCTGTAAATTTCTCCTTAGGTAGATGCATCTGCTATGTCATTATATATGTGCTTTCTCAATATTAAATTATAAGTAACAGATTTGATTTTATATCCTTTGTTAAAATGAATGTATCTGATAATAATTGCTTTATATGTAGGTTATTTTTTTGTCGAGGGGAAATACTTTATGTAAGATCATGCAGGATCGCGCATAGGCAGTGTGATACTCCAAAATTGCGCCTTTTAATAAAAACTAGTCCGAGATATTTGTCAGTTCTTTTGGGTTACTCTTAAGAGTAGAGGCCACATGATCTTTTCTTCTTCCTCCTTTTACAAGAACCGTATCCTTTTTTTTTAGGTGCCAAGGTTAGCTTCTGACCTTTCATTCAATTGTGAATTTGTTTTAAGCATTCATTACAGTTGTGTTTTTTTTTTTATCGAAACATTCTCCCTTCTGGCTCCCACTATTAATGCTAAATCATCTGCAAAGGCAATCGTCGTGGCATCCACCACAAGTTCCGGCACTAGGACACCATTATACAAAATATTCCACAAGTTTGGCCCCAAAACTGAACCTTGTGGAACACCAGATCCCCTGTTCAGAATCGCCCAGAAAGATAATTTGGATAGGTAAATCGACCTACTCGTATTTAGATCTGTTTGAACATTGAGTTTAGGTATAAAGTTACTTTCTGCACCAGTATAATGTACAGTCGCCGACATTATTATTTAGCACTCAAACGAATGGCTCGACGCTTTGATGGTGCTAAATATTAATGTCTGTGACTGTATCAGAAATCTTATCATCTTTTGGGATTTTTCATTTAGTTTTTGAGGGTTCTCAGCGTGCACCAAGAGTGACGTGTCGTCCGTATATAAACAAATTTCGGTTCCACCAATGTTATGCGGACGATCATTAATGTATATCAGGAACAGGAGTGGCCCAAGTATTGATCCTTGAGGAACTCCATATTTGATGCTTCCTAGATCTGACTGGGAACCATTCCAAGATGTTAGTTGGACTCTTTCGCTGAGGTAAGATAGTTGTGATTGCTGAACAATGCCTGGCTGCAAACAAATTAAGAATGAATTATGACAAAACACAAAATATAACCTTCGCCACCGACAGCAGTGCTTCATCATATGGAAAGTTCCTTGGAGTTATAACTGACTCCAAACTGAGATGGATCCAGCATGTGGATGATTTGAGCAGTAGGTTGTCATCGGCATTGTACGCCATAAAGAGAATAAAACATACAGCAACTTTGGAAGCCGCAAAAGTTGTCTACTTCTCATATTTTCATTCCCTCATGTCTTACGGAGTCATTTTCTGGGGACTGGCGACGGAAGCCCATAAAATCTTCCTACTGCAAAAACGGGCGCTTAGAATCTTGTGCAACCTAAAATATAATCAAAGCTGTAAAGATTCTTTTCAGCCGAAAATATATTCACCCTACCATCTGTGTATATTTTGTCCGTCGTCATGCATGTGCACACCAACACCCACCTATACTCCGTAAACGGTGACCTATATAGCTATTCCACAAGAGGGAGGAATGAAATGAGGGTTCCCTACCAGCGCCCGACCTGCTCCCAGAAGTCAGTGGATTATTGGGGTGCTAAATTATATAATCACTTGCCCATGGATATTAAAAAATTGCCATCCATTGCCTTCAAAAAGCAAGTAAAGAAAATTCTGATGCAAAGGGAGTGCTACTCGGTTGATGAGTTTCTGCTGTTCTAGTCATCTTTTTATGTTTGTTTGTCAATCGTAATCTGTGTGTCATATACTTCCTTACTTTTTTACTTATTTATTTATTTGTGTTTTCTCTTATTTATATTGACATTGTTACTTATAATTATAAGCAACATATTTATTTTATTGACAATTTCTGTAATGGTTATATTACAAAATAAATGCTACTACTACTGCTATTAAAGTACATACGAAACACTCAAATAAGCAACAGTGTTGAAAATTGCTGTCTACAGTAGTAACTGCTTTTATAAATTGTATAGTTTCAACCTCTTATCAGTTTCATTGGCACTTGTTAAAGTTGAGCTAAAATTAATGGGGAATAATATTTTTCATTAAATGATGATTCTGTAGGAGTCTCATGAGTGTAAAAAATGAAGTAGCTACCGGTTTCGAGCCTAGTGACTCATCCTCAGGCAACTGAAAACGTACAATAAATTAAATTGAGTTATAAAGTTAGAATTAAAGATATGATTTTAACAGAAGACCAACAATTGTTTAAAGGAATATGGCGAAAAAGTTAGAATA
Organism: Protaetia brevitarsis; assembly: GCA_004143645.1. Classification (NCBI taxonomy): domain Eukaryota; kingdom Metazoa; phylum Arthropoda; class Insecta; order Coleoptera; family Scarabaeidae; genus Protaetia; species Protaetia brevitarsis. The sequence continues at coordinate 59,683 of RXPK01004566.1, read as the reverse complement.
AAGAAAATAAAAAACAAATTAACAATGGAATATATATTATAATATGAGATATTTTTTATAAGCAAATTTGAAAATTAAAAAATAATTAATTTCAGAAATACACCAGTAAAAGCCCATTCAAAAATTGTCAAAATGCAAGGTGTTGCTAAAATTGTGCAATATATAGTGTAAAAATTTCTTAAATCATAATTTTCATTTCGTATTTTTTTTTGGAAAATGAAATTATTTAATTATATTTTTGCCCGAAACTTTTGAATTATAGTTATTTGTAAAAAGAATTAAAAAAGAATAATAATCAACATTTTTATAGGTGGCACAAAGTAGTAGCCGGCAATCAATTAGTTATAATTTGTACCTAAAGTAGTTAAAAGATAGCCCAATTGGCGATTAGTAACCCAATCTGGCAATCTGTTGTGGTAAAAACTCAAAGCCGTTTAGTTCGTCTTATGAAATTTTGTAGCCGTGAAAATGGTCAAGTAGATCATAATCAGCCGTAATTACATACTCTGTAAATTTCAAAATCAATATCCTTCCAAATGTTCGATGAGTTAGTTTGGTTGGATACCTGTATTATCCACACGACTTTAGGACACACCGAGTAACAATTTTTTTTTATACAGACAATGTTCAGAATTTACTGAATTTACAAGCCTGGTTTCAATTTATTTTTATTATGATGTTTACTCAAGTTTTTGAAATGATTACACATAGTTGTGTTACGTGAATTATAAAATTTTCCGCATTTTGTATATCTATGTATATTGTATATACTGAGCTTTATGAGGACAAAGCGTAGCAGAAAACTTCGGAAACTGCTCTTGTTTAATGGAACGTATTTGTTTCTGACGGTGAAGCCAAGGTAAATAGCTCCTTTGCGTCAACGTCCTGCTTATACATTTTCAGCTTCAACTCGCACGTTTCGCACTATGTAGTATGTACTTATATTAACGGTGGCCACGTGACCGTCTACTGCTCCTGCCAGATGTTTGCTTTTGACATGTTCCATCCGTGTTTCAAATCAATGAACTAAAATATGCGCGGCCAGCGAAACTGCACACTATATGGATCGGAGATAATAGAATAGGATCCATTAGTATAATAGTATTTTTTTTTTACTTTGGCATTGATATAAAATGCGATGAACGTTATAATATCCATTGAGGTATTTTTGTATTAATCATCGGCGTTGTCCACGCAGAAATTATTTGCATTTAATAGCAGTATTTATAAAACCTCCGAAAATGTGAGTCATATATTGTTTTGGAGAAGCATTAATCACTTGTTTTTATCGATCTCTCCATGGAATCAAAATAAAAAATACTACAACTAACCTAAAATATAAATATGTATGTATATAACATTGCTAGCGATTGTGCAAACTTGCGTATTAAAAAAAGAATTCCTATTTGATGCGAGGAGCAATGAGTTAGTCCAATTCTAATCGTTGCAGTGTACACAACTCATGATACTACGGACTTCTTGGTGAACAAAGGCTTTGGGGGGGTACCTTTGTATCCCCAATACCGAAACATTCTTCAACTCTAGTGTTAAGTTTATAGTTATTTAAAAATATTAATCACTGTGATATGTCTGCGAATTCTGTAAATGCCCAATGTAACGACAGTAGTGACAACCAGGAGAGACATGAAGACTTTACGAATCAGGAACAGGAAGCAGAAACATCTTTGACATCATGTGAAGAAACAAATAAATGTGTAAATAAATACGAAGGCTGTGATAAACATAATAATGATGTCCAAATCTTAAATGAGTCTGTTCGAGACGATGAAGATATCACTGAGGAAACTCAATATTGTCCATTAATTGAAGACTTATACGAGGAAGAAAATGATGACCAAAGCGTTTGCCACGAGGAATTAGAAAATCTTGATGAGAACGCTGATGCTCGCGAAAATGAGGATAGCAATTTAGAAACTGGACAACCTAGCTGCGAAGATGAATGTGGAAGTAATAACGAAGTAAGGTGATAATGTTTTAATTAAATCTGCCCTAAATAATACAATAATCTGAGATGAGTGGTATAGAAAAAGATATACGGTGGTTGGAATCATAAAAGATGTTTATGGAGGTATTAGATTTCTGCTGTTTTCATTGAGGTTCTCCTATAAGTTTAAGGCTCAAAATTTGCATTTACAATATTTCTTTTTAAAAGGCCTAAGGACGTATGGTTAGTTAAATATATTTCAATAATTCTAAAATTCCTTTTTATGAGATTAACGTCGAATATTAGTTATTTTTCGTAGGAATCGTCAATAAAACAAACATATTTCTTAGTAATTTTAGTTATTTTTTGTAGAAAAACTGTAGAACATTAACCATTTTAACTTAATCGGGCTTCGTATCAAATTGTTGAATCTTGCAATAAATTCTAGACCGTTTAGTGCAAATCCTCAATTAAAACTTATTTTCTTTTACCGTTTAAATATTATTTTGGATAAACATTATCAACAAGTTGTCAACAATTGTCAGAAATCGTATATAAACTATAAAACAATAAAAAAATGAATTTTTAAAAGCATAAATGAAACAAAATAAATAAACAGCCAGAATAAACATTCAGGGAGTAGTAGGTTAAAAGAAAATATCTGACTATAAGATAAATAAATAAGTGTGAAAAACAGTAAATAAATTTTCAGTAATATAAAGCTATCTTAGAACATTTTTCTACAATTAAAAAATAGTTTCACCAATTCCATTACGCAATATTACGCGAATATGAATGCATTTTTTTTTTAAAAATGGCAAGCTGTAGCGACAGGACAACGCATATTTCCAAGTAACCTTTTCTAAATTGACGCACCCTGCATACAACCCGTACTTGTCACCATCGGACTATCGTCTGTTTAGATCAATGACGTACTTTCTCTGTGCACGTCAGTCCGCCAATGCAAACTCGTGAAGGTAAAAACAGTGTCAGTATCGCGAGTATTATGCTTTTAAGTCACGGAAGTTGTATTAGTGCACAACAGAAGACCTCCTTTGATAATAATAAAACCTACAGACGACATAACAGGCTAGAGCGATTTTACTTGTTGTCATTAATTACTCTCCATTTTGTACAGGGTGCGCCAAATTCGATGTACATAATGGGTAAATAGTAAATACCTTTTTTATTTCGCATATACAGTGAGCAGTCAGTGTAACTGTCTTACCGAAAAATAGTGTCACAAATTTTCACATTGTAACACTCTTTTCCACTTTATGACATTTTACGTGAGGTTGGTATGCAAGTCGTGGTTTGACATTTCACATTTGATACTTTTATGCATGTTTTTGCATGGATTTGCCCATAACACAAGAATTGTACCACAAACATGGAAACATTGATACGATAACAAACACGGTATATAACACTGGGTAGGCTACACGGTATATAAATAAAATGATACGTTTTTAAATCAATGTATTTTCTTTTTGACAATGTTTTTGAACGACATGCAAAAAGTAAATGTGGTTTTTACATATAAATTTGAGGGTTTGTTTGTTAGTTTCTGTAACAACAATAAATAAATCTTGAAGGATGTCGAAGATGTTAGCGGATATGTTATTACTTATCACACATTAGCGAAAATTTTTATACTAATATTCGCCATTTTGTGTAGGTTTCAAACTCTCATTAACAATATGATAAGTGAAATTTGAATCGCGCATCGAAAATGATGCGCCATTCAAATCTATTAAGCCTTAGTTGAAAAGCCATGAATATGCTGGTGTATAAGAATTTAATAACTCATTAAATATAATTCAATTCAAATCAAATCGTTTCAGCAGGGAGTGCGACTGAGCTTGGTACATTATTCTTGAATGTTTGATGCACGAATCACTACTTCTTTTCTAAGTGACTTATTCGGCTAAACAAGCCCATTCATTTTGTAGGTTTTACAAAAATATGTAACATTCTGTGGTTATTTTAAATATTAAACAAGATATTGCGATTTTTAAATTTCTAATAGATTTCTAGCGTGCCATGGATATAGTTCCTAATATACAGGATGAGTCGGAAGGAACGGACCAAACTCCAGGGAGTGTATTGTATACCTAAACAAACTCAAATGTTCTTTATCCGTTTTTTATTTGATTTCAAGTTAAAGCGTAATTAAATATGTACACCATGTTCGAGACTCAAAAACAGTAAATAACTTTGCTCTGATATTGTCATTGTGACAATGTTTTGACGTTTAATTTTGAGTTTGCTTTTTGCTTTATACAGCGGGCCATTCAAATTTGCATTGATCTGGATATTACACCAGATTCCGATAAGTAGTAACATCTGCACGAATAATAGTACAAAATTATGTAAACCAATAAGCATGTTACTTAAATGATCAATAAAAAGCGAAACGCAACTTTAAAAACCTAATAGTTTGGCTTTTCACCAAGCACGCGGATTAATTTTGGAAAATATTAGAGAGTTATTGCAAACTGTTTTTAGATATCGTTTATTAAAAGAATCCCTTATTTTGACATGTGCGCTTGCGCATTTAAGGGTATGTCGTTATTAATACAGGCCACCTGTATTCAATTTAAATAAGGGAACTCAGAATTCTATTTAAATTACCTTTATTTCGACAAATAACCTAATTAAAAGAGTAAACACATGGAAATTGCATGTGAACCTAACCCCAAACACCACTGTCAATTTGAAGGAACTCTCATTCAAGGTGACGCAGTTGTAATAACTCTCTTCATTATTCCAATATTTAGGTCCTTCATTAAAGTATCCTTAATCAAAGTCGGTACTTATTTCATGTTTGCAATAACTTTAATTAACTTCAGCACTTGTCAATATGACATTAACTTCTTCCAGTTTGGCCGCGTGTGAGTTCATGGTATAAAAAATTAAAAGTACTGAATCAGTCCTAACTCACAATCTCCATTTATTAAAAATTAATTAATTGTAGTAACTAGTTTCGGGAATGACTCCCATTCTTAGGCTAGAGATAATATAAGTCCCACAGGAAAAGTCGCAAAAAGTAAAATAAACTAAAATTAAAAATACCATATACTGTAGAAATTGTAAAATATGTAGGATATGTGGATCCTGTCGCAATCTTGCCATCCGCAGCCCAAGAGTAAATATTTTTCTCAAAAAGATCCTGCGTCAGTGGTGAAAACGTGCAAATCCTGGAGTAAGTCGTGGTATGACAAAAGTGTTACAATACGCCACACATTCATTCTAATTTAGAATATGCTAATATGGTGTTTGTTTATGGATTTTATAATGGAAATACTACAGCTGCTATTGATGAATATCCTTAACGGTTTTCACATCAGAGATTGCATCAGCATTAATAATACTCATAACCATCATAAGTGATCAGACGAAAATCCCTAGGTAACAGTCCAAAATAACTTTTAACTAAAGTTTTCGGTAAACGTGTGGTGTGGTATGGTCGATGGTTCTTTAATTGGCTCTTTCATTTTAAGAATCGCCTCAAAGGAGACTATTATTTATTTCTTTTTTTTATACAAAGTGAATTTTAGTGGCGGCCCCTGCATGACTCATTGAGGAGACTATGCCATGATCGCAGTTTATCCTATAATATCGTATGGAAGATACTTTGTTACGAAGGTAGTTACGAAGTTATACGAAGAAATTTGATCTATAAGCATTGCCTCTCGTTGGCGCATGCACCAGCCGCGCCTGGTGAATTCCTTTAAATATGAGAATGTAAATGTATTACCAGCACGATGGAGCATCTGCACATTTCGCTCATTTCCATCAAGCCGCATTTGGGCGAAAGGCAGCCATTGGATTGGTCGCGGTAGTTGTGTTAGTTGATCTCCGAGGTCTTCAGACCTCACACCACTAGATTATTGTTTATGTTAATGCTACAGCTGATCTTAAACACAGACATGACTCAATCACGAGCGCAATAGGTGCCCTTAGGGACGAAGCAAAAAATGTTTACAGGTGAATATCGAGATTTTTGAACATTTATTACAAGAAGCATATGATTATCGAAACGCTAATGTATGAAGTTTTGTTTATATTTAATTACGGAGTATAACAAATAAAAATTTTGAACAACATTTGTTTTTTTTTTTACATTATAATTTCATGTGTACAATGCACTCCTGGAGCTTGGTTCGTTCCTTCCGACTCACCCTGCAGATTGTAACCATTTAAATTAGTAAAAATTTGTTTGTTTTACTTTGATTGGTTTGTGCTGTAAATATACTACATACATATTCTCTATTTTTTCTCCAAAATAATAGCATATTTCTGCAGAAAGTTAAGAAAAAACTACAAACATTAATATTTTATAATTTTAAAATTGAAAGTCCTTTAGTCATTTCCAATTTAATCTCACAGGTATTTACAAGAAAAATAAAAAAATGTTTATTATAGGAAAATTCGAACATATGTAAATTTAAAATATTAAAATTTCACTCTAAATACATCACTGTAATATCACAAATTCGGCTTATTCGGAATTAAGTACATGTTATTAATTAATAATACTTTTCATGAAGCGTTTGTAATTCACAATAAAGATCTCATTTTTTGCCTTTACTTGGAAGTGTCTTCTACGATTTCTTCTAATATTGACTTATTTTCTACATTTTTTTATTCCTATAATCTCACAATTTTAGGCAGTAACGTTTCAACCAAATACATTGGCCTTCTTCAGGCAGTCGAATTCGAGAAGAAGGTTATATTTGGTTGAAATGTTACTGCTTGAATTGTAAGATTATAAGAATAAAATTGTCTATCCAAGGTAGCCGCTTTTTTGTTGTCTAAGAATTATTACGAGCATATTTAATCAGAGATAACTTTGATATTAATCTAAGAAGGGTTTAGACCAATAAAATTTACCATCGCTATATTTTTATATCAAATACGTTATCTGATTTGCTTAAAATTATTTTTCAGATGGCTGATCCCGATCCCGAAACACTGCTGGAATGGCTAAGCAGCGGCTTAGGAGACGAGCGCGACATGCAACTCATCGCGCTGGAACAACTTTGCATGCTGCTTTTGATGTCCGATAACGTAGATCGCTGCTTCGAGAGGTAAGCTAAGCTCCATGTCGTCTATCCATAATTCACCGTTAACATATACGCTCACCCTCTGGTTCGGACCGCTATAAATTCCGTCCGTTGTTTAAGTTGTCCGCCCCGAACCTTCTTGCCCGCCCTCTGCCGGATATTCCTCGACGAGCAGGCCCCGGAGAACGTTTTGGAGGTGACCGCCCGCGCGATAACGTACTACTTGGACGTTTCGGCAGAATGTACACGGAGGATCGTTGCTATGGACGGAGCCGTGCGCGCCATCTGCAACAGATTGGTGGTGGCGGAGTTGTCCTCGAGGACCAGCAAAGACTTGGCTGAACAATGCGTGAAGGTGCTCGAGCTCATTTGTACTAGAGAAGCGGGGGCCGTTTTCGAGGCAGGCGGTTTAAGTTGCGTGTTACCTTTTATACGAGATAACGGTAAATATTCCCTAAATAATAAATATTGGCTACAAAGTACGAAATTCACGACATTACTTTTACTTGAATAAAAACATAAGGTTTTGTCCGCTGAAGTATTGTCCTTAGAATTCTTCTTTGACCTTTTAATTACTATTCTTTTTTCATTTTTGAAAATGGAAATTCTTTTTCCTTTTTTTTGTAATTGTATTTTATTATTTACTAAGTTTGTTGCTATTTTTTCAATTTCTTGAAAATGTCAAAATAGCAAAAAAACCCTTAAGTAAATAATAAAATACGAAAAGGTAAAAAATATTTTTTTATTGGTGGACACCAATAATTCGCAAAAATAAAACAAGAATAGTTCTGAGAAAACCATGATAAAAAATCCACAAATGTATCACCTTTCATTACATCTAAAAATCATACATGCAAGAGCAACATTTTATAATAGCTGAGTACAAAGTGTGTATTATACAGGGTGGGCCAGAAGGCAGAGTAGGATTTAACATTTAAATAACTTTGTTAGTAGTAAACCAATATCATTGATACTCCATACAGTCAATGTTTAACATATGGAGATTATGTATGGAAACAACATCCTTTAAATGACTTCCATTTGCGGCCTCGCAAAGTCGTGCTCTTTCGATTGCATTGTTCATAACAATGGTTAAGGTGTGAGGAGTTAATGCTCGAATTTCTGCACGGATATTGTCCTTGTGTTGCTCAAGTGTACGCGGTTTGTTCACGTACACACGTTCCTTAAGATATCCCCACAGGAAGTAATCGGGGGCCGTAAGGTCGGAAGAACGTGGCGGCAATTTCTTGAAATTATCCGCTCACCGAACAGTTGCCTCAGGAGGTTCATTGTGACATTGGCTGTATGGGGGGTTGCCCATCTTGCTGAAACTACATTTCAGGACGATTTTTTACTGCAGGACGTAACAAATTATCAATCATATCCCGATATCTCTCACCGGTAATTGTCACACTGTTACCGTTATCAGTTTCAAGGATGTAAGGCCCGATAACTTCCTGCGAGGTCACCCCACACCAAACCGTGCATTTCAGAGGGTGCAGTTGACGCTGATGAATTCTTCTTAAATTTGCCGCACCCCAGAACCGACAATTCTGTTTATTCAGCGGAAAATGAGCTTCGTCACTCATGATAAGTTGATTACAAAATTCATTGTTCTTCATTGCTAATTCTTGAATGCGAATCGCATAATTTCGGCGCAGTTAGTGGACCATAGGTTTCAGTTCGTGCACTAACTGTATTTTGTATGGAAACACCTTTAATTTATTTTTTAAAGCTCTTCTTAAGGATGTTCAGGACATTCCCAATTCCCTAGAACGTCTTCTTGTTGATGTTTCTGGTTCTTCTTCGACACTGGCTCTACCTCTCAATAGTCTCTTCAGAGCGCGCCGAACGTGGTCTGCCAGTAGGTGGAAGGTTGATCACAGAACCCTTTTCCTTTAAGCGTATCATTAGTTTCCGAATCATCGTCGCTGAGGGTCCTTGTCTGACGTGAAAATGGTCGCGATAAGCTCTTTGCGTTAAAATAATAAATCTGTTATTTTGAAAATAAAATTCCACTATTTTTAGTCGTTCTTCCTTGGTGTAATTCATCATGACCAATCTCCAAAGAATCAGTTATGATATGCACCTGCAAGTAAAGAAAAAAAAAAAAAACCGTTAGCAAACAAGTTATTTACATGCCAAATCCTACTCTGCCTTCTGGCCCACCCTGTACTTGAATATACATGCTTATAAGTACATACGAATATATTCATTCATTGAATAGTACATACATAAATAAATCAGCTAACGCAGTAACAAAAGAAGACATTTTTTAAGTGGTTGGTGGTGACGTGGTGTGGATTTATATTAAAAAAAGCAAACGAAATTCACATCACAATTACTTTTATTAAATCATATTAAAATTCTTTAACTATGTTGTAGCGTTTTCGGTGTTGAAGTAAACGGGGCAAGTGATATATTGAATGAAATATTTTAATATATGTACAGATTTATATTCTCTAGTATTAAGTCTAACTTAATGAAAATTACTAGAAAATAAATATAAATAAGTTAAATAAGTAACACACTACCAGCAGTGACTGGTCCATACGTCTTACAAGGGCCATTACAGTGGTCGAATTTCTTCATATAAGTTCGTAATATTGTCGCATTTCGAACAATAACATACGAACTTCCATCATTGTAATAGCCCTCTCGATGACGTATGCACCAGGCATCGCGGCACACTTCTAATAAACACGTAAATAATTAATTACTTAATTTCTTCTATCATGTCCACTAATTATATTCACCCACAAGGGGAGACCATCTTGTGGTCTCATTCTTCATTTGTTTTGCAATAACCAATGACTTATTCTTTACTATTGAAACGAGCTCTACATTGAAAGTAGATAATAAGTTTGTTCGCGTCGCATGAACTATTTGCACTATTATGCACTTTTGCACACAAAAGTTCTTAAAGTGCATAATAGTGCAAATAGTTCATGCGACGCGAACAAACTTTATATGAAAATTCATTTCTTGCTAGGATTTAAGAAACTGCTAATTGTTCCTTGACTCTGGTTATGTATTTTCTTGCCTTTTTGGCAGGGGCAAATCTGAGCGTTGCATAGGTAATAATAGAATTAACGTTATTAAAAAATTTTGGGAGCTTTCGTTCAAGCGTAAACTGTGACCCATTGCAAATTGTGTTCGAAACTGCTTATTTTTGACCGGTACGTTTTAATAACTATTCAATGCCGGAGCAATTAAACAGATAAAAATGCGTGTGACTTTCGTAAAAATTATTGTGCATACGTTGAATGTCATAGAATGAAATAAATATCGCATTTCTAGGAAATCGTGTGCACAAAGATACTCTGCACTCAGCGATGACCGTAGTTTCTAGGCTGTGCACTAAAATGGAACCTAACGACGTCAACCTACCCACATGCGTCCAAGCTTTAAGTACTTTACTGAGACATGAAGACTCGCACGTCGCCGATGGTGCTTTGAGGTGTTTCGCCTCTGTAGCCGACAGATTCACAAGGAGAGGTGTCGATCCTGCGCCTTTGGCCCAACACGGTTAGTAGTAGATCACCCAAGGCGCTCTTTCTTCTTGTAAATTTTATCGATTTTAGGGCTCGTAACGGAATTGCTTAGTCGTCTATCGAACGCTGCTGGACCTACCGTAGCGACAGGCAGTCAGGGTACACCAGGAAAAGCTTCATCCACGACGAACGCCTCTGCGAATATCCCAGATCCAAAAGCCACCGCTTCTTCTGTGTCTACAATCATAAGCTTGCTATCTACACTGTGCAGAGGTTCACCTACTGTCACCCATGTAAGCAATGAGAATCGTGCACCTTAAAACTATTTTTTTAAACAATTTATCGTATTTAGGATCTGCTGCGATCAGAACTACCTGATGCTATAGAAAAATCGCTGAAAGGAGACGAACGATGCGCTTTGGATTCGATGAGATTAGTAGATCTGCTTTTAGTGCTCCTTTTCGAAGGGCGTAGGGCGCTGGGAAAATCCGGCTCCTCGTCGGGCTCGGGTCAATTGATGCCGAGAATAAGAAGAATGGATTCTGCCGCTGAGAAATCTCACCGCCAACTCATAGACTGTATAAGATCGAAAGACACGGACGCTCTAATTGAAGCTATTGAAACGGGGGGAGTTGAAGTGAGTGATAATGCTCTTTTGTCTTTGTAAGAACTCTTATATTACTTAATATTGCTGTTAATAATAGGTTAATTTTATGGACGATGTCGGCCAAACACTGTTAAATTGGGCCTCAGCTTTTGGAACTCAGGAAATGGTCGAATACTTGTGCGAGAAGGGAGCGGATGTAAATAAGGGTCAAAGAAGTTCTTCTTTGCACTACGCGGCATGTTTCGGGCGACCAGCCATAGCTAAAGTCCTCCTGCGGTACGGAGCTAATCCGGATTTACGGGATGAAGATGGGAAGACACCTTTAGATAAAGCTAGGGAGCGAGTAGATGAAGGTATATACCACTGCCTAAAGATTATTTTGACAATAAATTATTATAATAGGTAACGTTAGTTAGTTAACATTATTTATAAAGAAAACTAAATAATGATGTTAACTTTATAAATAATGTTAAAAACATAAATGTGTTAAAAAAAACTAAGGTTTTGAAAATGATTCCCAAAAGAATCGAAACGTAAACCAAATTAAAATGTAACGTAGAATAATAATAATAATAATAATAATAATAATAATAATAATATTTATTTTGTTGGAAGCTGCATAGCATCAACATAGTCAAAAAAGTACATACATGTAACATATAAAACAATACTACATAAAAAATTCTTCAATTGAGTAACAGTTCCTTAAGTCTTTGTTTGAACCGATATTGGTTGGGAGAGCCCCTAATCTGTGCAGACAAATTATTGTATAATTTGCAGCCTTGAAAAATAAAACTTTTTTGATACATACTAGTACGATGGCTCGCTGGCTGCAACAAGCGCCCGTGTCTAGTATCATAGCCATGATTGATTTGCGTAGATAAAAAAATATTTAGATTCTTATGTACATAGCAGTAGATAACAAATATATATAAACCCGCCACAGTCAGCAAACGCAAATCCTGAAATGCTGATCTACATGACTGCATTCTATTTAATTTTTCAATTATTCTTACTGCATATTTTTGTAATAAAAACACTCTAAAAGCGTACGTGCTGTTTCCCCAATTCATGATTCCATATCTAATGAGGCTTTCTATTGTGGAGTGATAAACTATCATCAGCACTTCCTTGCTACATTGCTGGGAAATAAATTTTAGCGCATAACAGCTTTGTCTAAGTTTCTTACATAAATCGTCTATGTGAACATCCCACCGCAATTCCGCATCAAAACTCAAACCCAATGTCCTCTGCGACTGACACACCAACATATTACTATTGCTGCAAAGTTGAATACATGGCGGATTTATTTTATTTAAAGTAAAAGAGAGTAAAGATGTTTTAGTTATATTTAAAATAAGTTTGTTGTTAGTAACCCAGTCCACTACGGCTTTATAGATATCTGAAATATTTTTGTTTAAAGATTCAAAGTTAGATAACAGCGTATATGGTTTTTTTTTACATAAAGATACGGTCAATTTAAATTAAGAAAAGTAAACTTTGTTTGACAAATACCAAATTAAAAACACTTATTAAATTAATTCATTTAATTACTAATATTTATTTTTACGATTTATATTCACTGAGATTTATTTCTACCACTCGCTTCGCTCGCTTCGACTTTTCACTATGCGCTCTCCGATATAGACTGACTAGCCCCTACTCGTGCACGTATCTTTATACTTGCCGCGCGTACTCGAGAGGAAATGTTTCCTGAAGGTTCTAGCGTGAGCAGTTTCACGACCTAGGGGTGGCACGATCTACTGGTACAGCAGGAAACCCGAAATTTCAAATTTAAAAACAGGCGCATGTCCTACATTAATGTCATAAATGTTTATAAGAATATGAGTTGGTAGTGCATTTGGTATGGATTAAGAATGTTTTTCCTAGTGATTTCTTTTTTCAATAGTTGATTTTAAAACTTTGCCTCAACATAACGAAATACATAATCGGCTCTCTCTAATCGGTTATGTATTCGTGTTAAATTTAAACAATAACATAATTTATTGAAAATTTAACTTAATTTCAGATAAAAAGAATAAATTTATGTAATTGTGTGTATTAATAATTATTGACCTTGCACTTACCTATGAGTTTTGAAGAATTTTGTTAATTGTTAATAAATAAGGGATCACAAATTTATTAATAACCATTTAGTTGAAAACACTACTTTTGTTTGAAATTAGTTTCTAGAAATAATTTGTATCATTAATGTATACAATAATCACATAATTCGAAAAAAAAGGCATTGATAATAAATTTTGGACAACAGCTGCTTAGCTCTTAAGGCAACGGCTACCGTACTGAAGTAAAAATAAATAATATATTCCTGGTCATTTACAGACAAATAGGTGAATACCAGCGCACAATTTTTAGAAAATCTTTAACTGCAGTAGTTATTCTTCTCTAGTAGAAGAGTGCATAGTTATTGTTAAAAAATTATACAACAAAATATTTCAAATTATTTAAATTTCAAATATATTTAAATGGGAATCATAGCAATACTGATAACTTTGATGAAACCAAATTTGTAGGGCACAGAGAAGTCGCGGCCATCTTGCAATCACCGGGCGAATGGATGATACCCATAGACAAAGACAGGCCGAGAAAATCGGAATCCGACTCCGAAGATTCCGTCGAACCCAGGGGAGATCCCGAGATGGCGCCGATTTATCTTCGCCGTCTTTTACCGGTGTTCTGTTCCACTTTCCAAGCCACCATGCTCAGTTCGGTTCGCAAGGCTAGCTTAGGTCTGATCAAAAAGATGATACATTACATACATCCCGCGTTGCTCGAAGAACTGTGCTGTCCCGAATCGAATACTAACAATTTCGGTACGCAATTGGTCGAGGTCATCGCTACAGTACTAGATAACGAGGTAAAACTTCTTTAAATAAGTATTAGCATATTATTTATACGACGAAATGATATTTTCTATGATTTTTTTGGTGGTTTTTTGTAACTCTTTAATTGTAACCGTGCTATGAAAAAATTGAAATTCCACTACAAAAAAAATATTCAATTCACAGAGACATTTTGTATGTTTTTATTTTTTTGCACAGCACTGTTATGATTTCATCACAGTATTTTTCCCCCAAAAACAGCACTAATGTAAAATTTCTCAAGCTTACTGATTTAAACTGTAGTTCCTGTGCTAACCGTTGGTGGCGTCGATCTGCTTCATAATAGAAAAAACGCATTAGAAACGGAAACAAAAGCAATTTTACAGCGGTTATGCATGTCCACGGATATTTTCCACAATTTTTATTACTCTTTTTCACCTATAATATGCGATACCTCAGTCTGTTCACCCACTCTGCTGGTATCGCAGTCGTAGTTACTAGCTGCGTACGCTAGAGGTAGCTGACGGTGCTGCGTGTTGCAGATTAGCTATTGCTGGCCGGTTACCCGCAGCGTCACTTTGGGTGTGTTCGTGCGCACCGTGAGAGCTTCCCTTACGCATGACAGGCACATTATTCAAACATCCCCCGTCATGGTTAGTTTATTATTTGCCTTTTTCCCATGTTCCCATACTTTTTATTTTACCTTACGATTTAAGATGATTTGCTTTTGCTTGAAATGAGTTTAAGACAGGAAACCGTTTTTTTTATAATATTACAAATTGAAACAACCATACTAAACTTGATTTTGCCACTATTTGGAGTGCTTATAAGGCCTTAGGTAATTTTCTAAAAATAAATATTTTATAGCATCTGCAACTATTGCAATCTCCAGGGAAGGTTGAAAAAATAAAATGCAGTTTCTATTTAATACAAATTAAAAGTAATATCTTGCACATGTTAATTATTCTAAACTCAAGTGTACACGTGTCAATTAAATAAGTTGGTTAATAATTGGAATTGAGCTTTTACGTTATCACTTACACAATTTATTATATTGTTATCATAGAATATAGTGTTTTAGTTCCATGGTTGTTCCATTTTGTCTAAATGCGAGCACTCTGCGAAAAGCATTCGCTTATATTTTGAATGTATATCTATATAGGGAATACTTTTAACGCAATCCTCGTATACTTGTTTACATTTATGCAGGGTATTCAAAAAAGATGGGATGTTCTAGAGGTGCAAAAAGAACAACAGAATCCTAGTTAACTGTTTTAGACATAGTATTTATTTTGTGTTATAATCATAAATTATCCTTGCATTGCGTTATTAACGTCTGAATTTTGTGAGTGTAATTGTTATGTTTTTGATAGTGTTTGTATTATTTCGAATTGTTAGAATTCGTAATGAAGTAATGCAATTTTGTTGCTATTAGTAGTAGATAAAGATTAAGTAAATAATAATGAAAAGAAAACAATCCTCAACATATTGAAATTTTATAGTTTAGAAATTATGCTTTCTATTTTAAAAATTAATTTAAATTAATTAAATATCATAAAATCTTGACAACAACAACAGAAGATAGATACACGTTCGTCGATAAATAACGGTTAAATTCTAAATAGAAATTTATAAATAACAAAAAAATTTTAAAAATTATTATTAATTTTCGCACATTTACTACAAGTTAACAATCGTATGGTTGATTTTCTAAATATAGCATTTAAAAGGTTTCGAACGATAAAGAACATAATTCAGCAAGATTACTTTGAAATTACAGAAATAATTGAAGGGGTTGCAGTACAAACAAACACGTTTAGCTTAATATAAAAATAGATCTTGTTACGAGCTTGACAATTAACTTACCAAACCAAAAGGGACTATTTGAAAATACTACTAGTAATGTTGATTAATGACACTCACAAGAAATAAACGATTTATTTCTAGAGCTATGCTTATTTAAACAGTTTTGTTGCATTTAACGAATCTAAATGCTGGGAGAAAATATTCCTCTTGATACTCTAATAAGCTGATACAAACATAAAATTCACACTTCGGTGAAAATTAGGACTTTTTTGTGTTTCTTTTGACGAGTAGCTGATAGTAGAGTACGTTTTAATAGGCATAGGCTATTACGTAACCCAAATCTGCACCAATCGTAGCGTTTATCACACACAAGAAGACTACCATTGGTTATTGTCTAGCAACGAAGATCAATTCAACCAAAATTTGTACATAATGCAAGTGACGCAATTTATCTTTTTCTATTGAAAAGTACTTTATTTGCCTCTGGAATATCCTTTTTTTTGTACCCTGCATATAATTAATTACTGCCTCTTACCTATAAATATTTACAATTAAAACTCAAATTGGAATGTGCCAAAATTAGTTAGTACTAATACGAAAATGAAAAAAAAAGGTTTTATTTATAAGAATATTTACAGGAATGTTGTATCTTCTGTTTAATACGGGTACTTTTTTCTTTATTAAAATCCATAAATAAAATGCTACCTCCTTAACATAATCTAATTCGTATTTAATAATCATTAATATTATATGTTCACAGAATATTTATTTGTAACCTCTTCATACTAAATTGTGTATATTAATTAGCATTAATCATATTATCTCTATTCTTTTCTTCAGCATACTGTCTCCATATGTATAAATAAAACAAACAGTGTAAATATTTCTGTGTACATTATATCCTACTTACAAAACAAATTTCTCACGGAGTATAACATTAACAAAGAACGGAGTTAACACCACCCACTACACTTTGCTTGGGCCTAAGCGTAATGATGAAATAATACATCGAATCGATTTTTTCTCTTTTGTTTCGTCAGGAGGACGAGGACGGTCACCTCGTGGTGCTGGCTATAATACAAGATCTGATGATAAAAGCACAAGAAATATTCCTAGATCATTTCGCCCGCCTCGGCATATTTTCTAAGGTCCAAAGTCTGGCCGGACCTCCGGAATCGTCTGATAACAACGAAGAAAGTGACCAAGTATTAGAGCAAGGTAAATTATTAACAGAAGTTGCGTATAACATTTACATTCAGAATATTACCTGTCGTTAGATTCTAGCGAACAATCTCAAGCGGAAGATGCCAAGGAGATATTGGCTGGGAAAGCCTACCATTGGAAAGACTGGTGCATCTGTCGCGGACGCGATTGTCTCTACATTTGGTCGGACGCTGCCGCGTTAGAACTCTCCAACGGCTCGAATGGGTGGTTTAGGTTTATACTTGATGGAAAGTTAGCAACGATGTACTCTAGCGGGTCTCCAGAAGGGGGCGCCGATACTTCCGGTATGGTATTTGTTCCGTTTTTACGTATACACGAATTTTCGCCCCTAGATACGCATAATTTCTCGTTAAAATCCCCTTAAATACATTATCATTGAGCACGAATTATGTTTGTACCTGCATTATTTATTTAATTGCACACTCAGTTGTCGTATAATAATGTAACAATCTCTCCATGCGAGCTTAATGGTTTTACATGCCTTTCGCTTGTTTTATTTGCAAATTCGCGACCATCTCTTTCATCAGTGGCTCGTGCTAATGCAAATTATCTCCTTTTTACCCTAAAACTGATTTGCACATTTTTTTTTAATACAACACAAATTTTATCCTAACAAAACAATTATACGAGAACTGAATGTAATTAGAAACTATTAGTCAAGATAAGTATACCTTAGAAGATGATATTACAGCTACGATTAAATGTATCAGGCACCCCTATTAAATCCAAATATCCAAATAATTTCACGTTGTTGGGATTATTCAGCTAAAAAATCAGGCACTAGTCATTTTTACCGGCTTGCATGCACAACCTTGGCATTCTAACAGGACTGTCAATTTATATAGAGAGCGCCGTTTCAGTAATTATTCTGATTTTGATTTTAACGGTCGTTGGAAGTAATTGAGAATGATTAAAAATTGCCCTTGAAGTAATTCTACCGCGTTTTTAATTTTTTCGCTTGTTTTTATATTTAATAATAACAGTAATAATTTCTTTATTACCATTCAAATTCCACAAAATATGCACTTACGTACCTTTAACGTAGCAAATGTCAGCAAACAATACATAGCGGCCATTTTGGCTCCAGATTGTACTTCCCTCTTTAACATGCGCTCTGTACGTTTGGTGTAAACGAAAGAAGTCCATTGTACAATGATACGAATTTGACACCGCGTGGGCGGCTATTTAGTAGAGTTCTGAAGTACACAACGACCTCTTAATCAATCAGCATCTCGGAATAGAGAAGCCCATATACCCCTCTATCTTGAATAACGAATAAATATCAGCTATGAAAGCCATTTAAAACTGTACTAATACACACACATTATACTTCTCAAGTTTTTTCCACTAATAACCAGACAGAAGAAAACTGCTAATGGAAAATAGGAATCTAAGGGTGAGAGGTATTTCGCAGCTATTGATAGTAATTATCAGAACATAATAAATGTTCTGATAACACCTCTCACCCTCAGATTCCTATTTTCCAATAGCAGTTTTTTTCTAATGTCTGGTTATAATTAGTGGAAAAGACTTTAGGAGTATAATATGTGTGTTAGGCTTTATTATTCTACAATAGTTATTGTCATACTTGTAAAACCTCAGTTTTTTTTTTTCTGCCATGGAAGGAACTATTGTAGCTGGGATACAAGCACACAGTGGTGGAGCAAATTATTAAGATTGTAATAAATTACTATTTATATTATATTTAATCCATTAATTTCATTTTGGTTTATTTTACTTTAATTATTCGCATAAAAGCTACAGTGCCTAAAACATTTGGCCGTGCCTGTAATTTTAATGTGCACTACAACTTACTAAGTTTGGATTATATTTATAAATTATCATTATAAAATGTTTAAAAACTTCCCCACAAAAAAAAAAAAAAAAAATTTGAACTTTCTTGAACTTCTTAATTTAATTAACAGTTTCCCTAATTTTTCGGTGCAATTGTTTGTGTTTTACCTTATTTATATATTTTATTATTGTAATTCTCTATTTAATAATAGATTACTTTTACAATTTAAATAATAAAAATGTTGGTTTACTTTGTATTTGTACACTAAAATTATGTGCCTAACGCAAACAAAAAAGATGTTCAGTTTTATTTAATCACTCAAATACTTAAAAATATGTCTAATACTAATTAATGTCGTATTGAGTACTTACATTAACATAAAAAGCAAATTGGACTTTGATTATTATATATACACTTTATTTTTTGCATGCCAATGTAAATTCTAAACGTTTCTTATTTTCTGCAATATAATATTTGGATCTAATATAAACAAGCATGACTGCGAGGTATCTTAAGTACTGTATGTTCTCCTGGTGCTAATTATTTTGCCGTTTTCTCCCTATTGTGTTATAACACAAGTGATTGTCGTTTTTATTTCTTTCCAATAGGCAAAGGTCGGTCAGCAGATTCTCATACAACTGACGGTAAGTGCTTCGTTGTAATTCGCTTGCTTTAAAAAAAAGCCTTCGCTATGATCAGCCTGACGTTAAAAGTCATTAGTCATACATCATTTTATGTTTGCCTTGATTTTTTTTTTTTGTGAAACTTACCTGCTTGCTTTGCCGCACAACTTCACAAACATAATGCTGTGATTTAACTGGGATAAGTATACGTAATAGTTTGGTTCTGTTGCTTAGAAAATCGAGGCGAATTCCTGGAGAAGCTGCAAAGAGCGCGAGCCGCAGTTAAGAATACTCAAAATTCGCAACCGATACTATCCAAGCCAGGCCAAACTAGGTTGGTTGTTGGCAACTGGTCGCTTACTTCGAGAAAAGACGCCGAATTACATATCCACAATTCAGATGGCCAACAGCAGGCTACTATTTTAAGAGAAGATCTCCCTGGTTTTATTTTTGAATCTAATAGAGGCACAAAGCACTCATTTACTGCAGAAACCACTCTAGGTATGTTCCTTTTTTTATTACTTCTAACTTTTCGTGTTTTGAATCAATACTTCTATTCCAGGACCAGAGTTTTCAGCCGGTTGGTCTAACAAACGAGGAAAACGTCTGAGATCCAAGATAGAAGCTACGAAACAGAAGGTGAAATATCAAGCGCAGTCCATCTACGAACAGTACTTCAAAGCGGCGCAAGCTCAACCACGAGGGGTAGTAGCTAAATTGGGAAATATCGTAGCCCAAATAGAAAGAGCCTGTCAAAAACAATCGACGTACGGTAACAATAGGGAAGGCGGCAATTCTTGGAAAGAAATCCTGCGCAACGCTTTAGACGAGCTGACACAAATCTTACAAGAGGACGGCGTGGTGAGCGCTTACGAACTGCATAGTTCCGGTTTAGTGCAAGCTTTGCTGTCCCTGCTCTCGACCAGTTATTGGGATCAAGGTCTGAAATCGAATAAAACCAACAAACACCAAAAGCAGAGGGTTCAGGTTTTCAAGAAGTGCTTCGAAGATCAGAACGAGAACGAACACAGTCCCACTGCCATCTTGGTGCACAAATTGATTGCGGTGCTCGAAAGTATAGAGAAACTGCCCATTTACCTATACGATACCCCGGGATCCGGTTACGGATTGCAAATACTTACTCGACGACTTCGATTTCGACTAGAAAAAGCTCCCGGTGAAAGTTCCTTGATCGATAGAACCGGTAGAGGTTTGAAAATGGAACCCTTGAGTACCGTGGCCCAACTAGAACGGTATTTGCTGAAGATGGTAGCGAAGCAGTGGTACGATTACGACAGAACCACTTTCCAATTCCTAAAAAAGTTGAAGGATTCGAAGTATCAGCACTTCAAACACAGTCATGATTTCGACGAGAACGGCCTGGTGTATTTCATCGGTACTAATGGGAAGACATGCTCAGAGTGGGTCAATCCTGCGCAGTACGGACTAGTGATTGTTACAAGTTCCGACGGCAGAAATTTACCGTACGGTCGGGTGGAAGATGTTTTATCCCGCGATACGTCCGCTCTGAATTGTCACACGAACGACGATAAAAGATCCTGGTTCAGCATCGATCTTGGCGTTTACGTGATTCCTAGCGCCTACACTTTGAGACACGCGCGCGGTTACGGTAGATCTGCTTTGAGGAATTGGTCATTCCAAATGTCTAGAGACGGCGTCACCTGGACGACTTTATACACCCACACCGACGATACGAGTCTAAACGAGCCGGGATCGACTAGCACTTGGCCTCTCGAGATATCGCCGGAAGAGTACCAGGGATGGCGGCACGTGCGCATACAGCAGAACGGGAAGAACGCTTCCGGCCAGACGCACTACTTGAGCCTTTCCGGTTTCGAAATTTACGGACAAGTTACCGGCGTCTGCGAGGACTTAGGTAAAGCTGCAAAGGAGGCAGATGCCATCTTGAAAAAGCAGAGGAAGCTGCTTAAAGCGCAAATGTTGAAACATATAACTTTAGGAGCGAGGGTGGTGAGAGGCATGGATTGGAAGTGGAAAGACCAGGACGGGAATCCCCCAGGTGAAGGGACCGTGACGGGCGAGTTGCATAACGGTTGGATCGACGTGACCTGGGATCACGGCGGCTCCAACTCGTACAGAATGGGGGCCGAAGGTAAATATGATTTAAAATTAGCACCCGGTTACGATGTTGAAAATGCGGTATCGAAAAACTCAAAGAGCAAAGAGAAAGATAAACAGAGCGTTTTGACTAGTAAAAAGAGTAGTTCCACGCCTAGTTTGCCCGAGGCAACGGATGTTAAGACATCGGTCGCGTGCACGGAACAGGCTGCTTCCGCCGACAACTTGGCGGCGAAACAAGCGGCCGAAACAATAGCTGAGAGTGTGTTGTCCGTAGCGCGCGCCGAAGCTATAGTGGCTGTCACTTCAGAATCGCAGGCGGCAAATAATGATTCTGAATTATCTGTAGTCGTACACCCGTCAAGAGACACCCACAACGACCTGTCTGCGATCAACAATTCTATATCCAGCGATTTGGCCACGATCGTCGAGAGCTTCACCCTGTGCGACACAAAGCCGAACAACTTCCCGCACACTAGGAGGCAGCAGAGCTGTACGGAAGACACGCCTCACACTTCTGAATCGCACAAGACCAGTTTGGTGACTAGCAATTCCACTTCGAATCTTAACAAGACTTTACACACTAGCCGGTCGAAGACCAGCCAAGTCGCCGCCGCGGCCGCTCAGAGTTTTGTCGAAGCTTTAGACAAGATAAGAGAAGGATCTGATATATTCAGAAATAATGCCAACAGTCTGCTGTCCGGTAAGTATGATAGTTTGTAACATGCTTTAGCTTAGTATGATACGTTCCACGAGAGATGACGAGCGATCGGAGTAAGTTTGCGCAGTAGTAGAAATGATCCAAGACGTTGCAATCGGTTTCATATACAGAGTGATCGATTGAAAGTGACTAAGATTGGCAATATATAATTTATCTTCGCGCCACTGAAAAATTGGCTCATGTGAATTTTTTTATTAGTTATATTGAATGTTTACGCGTGGAATGTGGATTAAACAAAAAGTTATCTTCGATTTATCAATTTGCGATACATCAATGTACACTGTCTTGTAATAGCGCGTTTTAGATGGGCCCCACATTGAGCGCTATAATGTAAAGGAACTCTTTATATCGGCTCCGCGAAGGACGCCATATTGTAACGGTTGGAACATTTTGTTCGTGCAAATATATGTGTCTAATCTTTTGGGCGCCACGTTATTCCCAAACAATTCTCGAGAATTGCGCGACAATGTTAGGAAAATACCGAAATAAATGTAATATAATAATTATAAATCCCCTGGCTAACATATGAGCAACTCAACGCAATAAAGAAAGCTTTTACTTACTTTACAAAAATGCTTATTTGTTTCTTTACTGCTTCCCCAAGCCGTACAGATACTGGAGGTTGATATAAGAATATATAAATAAAATAAAAAAAACAAAAATAATTCAGTAAAACCAGACAAGTAGACATGAATACACATGACGAATATCAACTTACAAAAACTAATTAGCATAATTATTCATCAACAAAAGCCATAAACTTAAACTGAACTACTACTACTCAGGCTAATCAAAAGAAACTACGAAGGCAGTAGAACTGTAATAAATTTTAATATCTGTTAATTGATATTTTATATTCCTTACATTTATCAATGAATAGCTAATTTTGTTTCTTATCTGCTTAAGCAGACAATTTTCGCATAGATTTATTTGGACTAGTATCCATTCTTTGCCTAAAGTCTTCTGTAACATCATCTGCTAATACTCTGGAAGTTCCTTCACGTTTTTTTTAGAAGCTTTAACTAGAGTATAGGAAAGCAAAGGGTAGAAACGAGGGCGGTGCTTTAAAGTAGAAACAGACATATAGCCGTGTCTCTTACCACATGCCTAACCCCCAGTATCTTATCAACATTGGCATCAGTGCGTATTGCAAGGCCATTTTATGCATAGTATAAGATCCCTAACTAAAATTAAATTTTGTAGGCTACAGTATAAATTAACAATACCTTGTTTTGGCTATGATATCAATTTTTTTTTAAAGACGGCCATGTAAATGTTGTTTAATATTTTTCTGCACAACACACGTTGCAATAATATATTTTTTCACGGTGCTTACACAATCTCTAATAATAAATGAATAATATAGTGTATCTTTAAATTACAAATTTTTCTTCCCATTTAAATTAGTCTGTATCTTTTGTGCACGTGTCCTAGGATTTTGTGATTAAACTCACTAAACAGTAGACAAGATTGATAGTATACTAAAAATTAATGAATGATATGGTTTAAAGGAATAGTAGAACATTCTTCTAGACGGTATTATTAATTATTGCGTAAGTATATATATGAAAAATTGTTATCAAAGTACACTGTAACTACTAGTGAAGTGCTAGGACGTGTACATTTATGAGCATCTTTATCGCTCGCCATCTATCGTGGCGCATAAAGTACATTCGTTTAATTATATGTTTAACTAAATTGGAATGTAGGTGTGAGAATATCCGTATCGGGAAATCAAGAAACTGAAGATGACAAGCAACAGCGCAGCAAGAAAGACGAGATGAAATCACAGAGCGTCGAGAAAGACGATACGGTGACGAATACGAATAACGCGAGGAACAACAGCAATTGTCCGATTGTAGTCACGAACCCGATGAGTGTAAGTGTTCCTAATTTAACATCGAACGAGGCCACCAATCAAATCGAACCGTCCTCGACCGCCGGATTACTGGAAACGTTCGCGGCCCTAGCGAGGAGACGTACTTTGGGCGCCGTGTCCGCCACCAATAGCTCTAATTCATCCAGCAATAACGCAACGGGCGGCATTATGAGCTCTAACGCCCAAAATAACGCAAACTCAGGGTCGATATATCCACGCGGTCCCAATTCAGTGTCTAGTTTAGTCCGGTTGGCGCTGTCTAGTAACTTTCCTGGCGGTCTATTGAGTACCGCTCAAAGCTACCCGAGCTTATCATCTAGCAATAATGCAACTAACCAATCATGTGGTATACCAACAACAGCAGCTGCTGCCCAAGGCTTAAGTCAAGCTTTAACTATGAGTTTAACTTCCACTAGTAGTGATAGTGAACAGGTAATTGATATCCATCAGACATTAGATATTCAAAAAATTATTGATATGGCTGGTTATGAGTGAAGAGGTATGATGAAAGATTATAGTAAGATCCCCATTAAACAGATAAGAACACAACTAGTTTTTTGTATTGTGTTTATAAACGGTTAGTTTCTAAGTAGTATTTTTTATCAACTTCCAACTTAGATTTAATTTTATTCAAACAAAATCTTTGTCTTATATTACTCTCCCTATATCTTCATCTTATTTTATCTTATCAAGAAATACTCCAAGTATTTGCTTTTTACACACCTCCCACCATTCTAATTTCTACGCGTTAGGAAAGCTTTTAGATTGAATGGAAGGAATTGAATTTAATTTATAAGGATTTATATGTCGGCGTGAAATATTAATTTCACGACACATAAATCTTAATTTTATGAGATGGAGTTATGATTTAATTCCCCTTAGGTATCTTTGGAAGATTTTCTGGAATCGTGCAGGGCACCAACGCTTTTAGCGGAATTGGACGACGACGAAGATATGGGAGAGGAAGATGAAAACGACGATGAGGAGAACGAGGACGACGCCGATTACGAAGAAGTTGTGGTGTCCAAGAATCTTTTGTCTTTTATGGAGGAAGAGATATATGAGCCCAGACCAAGCAAGCGGAGATCCTGGGACGATGAGTTCGTCCTCAAAAGACAGTTTAGCGCTTTGATACCTGCTTTCGATCCACGTCCTGGTAGAACTAATGTTAATCAAACGACTGACTTGGATATACCACCACCGGGACAAGAGGAAAGCAGCTCTACGTCGGAACATGAGTTGTTGCCACAGCCTAGGTTGCAGTTAATTTTACGTGGGCCGAATTTGCCGGGAATTCCAGACGTAGAAATCGAATTGAATGATCCCTCGTGGACAATATTCAAAGCCGTGCAGGAACTCGTGCAATTAACTGAACTAGGTTCAAGGCAAGAAAAACTAAGGCGGATTTGGGAACCTACATACATGTAAACTATAATTTATGACTACGTCGTATTTTTACAATAATTATTTTAATTTTCAGCATTGTATATAGGGAGGTTAAAGAAGATGGAAGCATCGAAGAAGAAGGGCGGTCAACTCCTGTCGTCACATTATTTTCACGAAGTGGCAGCAGTTCTGTAGCTGGCACGACATTATCACCCAGCACACCTGTCCCAGGCACACCGTCAGTATCGAATTGCACCGTAGAGAGACGTCCTACAGCTCCTGAGGCACCTCTTTGTTATAATCACCACAAAAGACGCTGATCTCAATCAAACGATAGAAAATATTCTATCACACGTTACGCCAGAGGAATTCACTAGTAAAAAGATCACGAACAAGCTCCTGCAGCAGATTCAAGATCCTCTGGTATTATCCAGTTCCAGTTTACCAGCTTGGTGTGAAGAATTGAATCATTCTTGCCCATTTTTATTCCCGTTCGAGACTAGACAATTGTATTTTAATTGCACTGCTTTTGGTGCTTCGAGGAGTATCGTTTGGTTACAGACTCAAAGGGACGTTACTATCGAACGGCAAAGGACGCCCGGGTTGTCTCCGAGAAGGGACGATCCTCACGAGTTTAGAGTCGGAAGGCTTAAACATGAAAGGGTTAAAGTGCCTCGAGGTAAGTCGCACACATACAGAGTGATCAATTGGAAATGACTGAGGTTGGCTTTACAAATTTTACGTTTACTCCACTCCCATTTTTTTTTATTGGTTATGTTTAATGTTTACACGTGGATTAAAGTTATCTCAGATTTATCAATTAACATAATTGTGATATTGTTTGCTGAAATCCCACAACAATGTATTCAATGCAATTCATCAATTTATTAAATACGTATTAAAAAAAAAAAAAATTTCACAATACGTGTTTGAAACGACCGCCATCATTTTTGAGATACAGGTTTGTCTCCTCATAGTTTAGAACACATTTTGTAGCACTTCTAGCGACATATTATTTATTTTGTTGGAAATCGCTGTTTGCTTTTTAGATACAAAAAAAAATCTAATGGGCCAATCGAGAACATTTATGGCCATCGATTGACACTAATTACTTTATCATAAAATTTTTGTAAATAATTTATTGTATTTGGTGCAGTATATGGTGGAGCACCGTCCTATTAATTAATTTATCGTTATGCAAGCTACGTAGAAATGGTGTTAAAATTTGTTTCCTATCCGCAGTATAGTATCTGGTATTGTTCGGCGTTTAAATAACCAATACAGGCGATATATTAAATCAGAAGTATTTATTTTTACACTTAAGCCTAATTAAAATAAAATAAAACTAATATTAAATCACTAAAACACTATTAAAACATTTATGGTCATTTGCACCAACGCGTTAAGGCGCGGGGCGAAGCGAAGCTAAGCTCGGCGAAACTAATTTCCTTGAAAATTAGCTCCCATGTAATCTTCGCGTGCAGTGGCCCCGCGCCTTTAAGCTTGATTTAATTTTAAGTGACGCTTAGATTGTGACATTCACTATATACATTAAAAATGAAATATCATCTTCAAAGCGCCGCTTAAGGTTAAACCACGCTTAGCACGTTCGTGCAAAAAGGCCTTAATACACCAAATTCACTTAAATACTATTTGTTTGTTTATATTCACTATTTATTTCCACATACGATTATTAGTTCTTCGTTATCCCAATAGAACCGTCCTGCCCTCGTTCGCGACGCCTTTGGTTCTAAAACAGTTGATATGTTGCCCGATTATTCTAGTACATTCGCACTAGAAACTTGGATTGCATATTTATGAGCGACAGTGCCCTCTATGATCGGTTTAATTATCTAATAGCGTTTTCCATTTAACTGCTCCTCTACTGCGATCGTTCCAAAATCATATAATTGCGTCATTGCTCGAATTCAGGATACTTTGAGTTGCTCTAAAAGTACTCCGTGATCAGCCTCTGGCAGTACACACAATACACGTCTTACACGCATCCTTAACTTTTAAAGTTTGCTGACGAAGTTGAAAATTTTAATTTTAAAAATAGGCGCCCGTAACATTATCGTGGAAGGAAATTGGCCCTATTATCTGTCCTCTTATCAACGCAACTCAAATAAGAACCCTTGTAGGATGAAGATCACTTTCAATAAAAAGACGTGGATTTTCTATTAGTAATTTTTAATATTAGCCCCTTAACTAACCATTAAATTTTTCAAATTTCGTCAAAAAAAAGGGTGATTTTTTTATCAAGCTGATTTCAGCACAGTCTTGCAATTGGCGAAGTTAAACTAAGTAACAGTATTGTAATTTTAGTTTTAAACGAGTATACTCGCGTAGACGAATTTTAGAGCGAATTTGAATTTCGAATTTTTGAATTTTAATTTTTTTGAAAGTTTCGCATTCGATTGGCTCCCATGTGGCTGCTCTAGTTCGTGTTCAAATAGGGCGGCTTAGGTGGGATTCACCGTATAGTTCCGACCTGCCATCGTCCGATTATCATCTCTTCGATAAAAAAATTCCTTGGCCGGCAAACATTTCACTTCCGATCATGAAATCAAATCGAGTGTCCGCAGGTGGCTCTACTCACAAAAGGCGGACTTCTATGCAAAGGGTATTTGCACAACCTTGTGCCACGATGGGAGAAATGTGTTGCGAGACTTGGCGACTATGTGGAAAAATAGTGTAAAGATGTGCCTGTATTTTGTATGTATCCTACATACCTATGTTATCTATTACAGAATACAGATCGAGTTAACTCGTTTAAATTCATTTTTGCATTGTCTCAAATACGGGTTAACTCATTTACACTAGTTAAGGGGTTATTGTAACCAGATAAATGAAACCAAGCTTCGTCAGAATAAAAAACCAGATCTAAATCATCATATAAATTTTTATTAAACCATTTACGGTAATTTCTTCTTGTTTCAAAATCTTGGACACCCAGGTGTTGAAAAGTTGAAACTTGTGCAGGCATGCATGCAATTTCTTTTTAGTGCATTATAAGCAATTCCCAGGAAATACCTGCAATACAAAAACAAAGCAAAAGTAATAAAATGGCAGTAACAACAAATTACGCGACGACAGATGACAAATAGAGGTGTAGCTAATGCACTAAATTAAATATGAACTAGTCTACCGATATTTCCAAAACCAACTTCAGTCACTTCCGATTGATCACGGTATAAATTATCGGTTGAATGACAAAAGCAATTTTTGTTTACTTGCAGGTGAGAGCTTGTTAGATTGGGCTATGCAAGTGATGAAAATACACTGTGATCGTAAATCAATATTAGAAGTAGAATTTCAAGGCGAAGAAGGCACCGGTTTAGGACCGACTCTGGAATTTTATGCGCTTGTCGCGGCCGAACTGCAAAGACGTGACTTGTGCATGTGGATCAGTGATGATGATTCTGTGAATCTGCAAGAGGCGGTCGACTTAGGTGAAGGCGTCAAACCGCCTGGTTACTACGTCCGCAGAACTACAGGCTTATTCCCCGCGCCCCTCCCTCAAAATTCCGAAGTATGTGATATTGCGGTGAAGTATTTCTGGTTCTTCGGCGTTTTCCTAGCTAAAGTACTGCAAGACAATAGACTCGTCGATTTACCGTTATCGAAAAGTTTCCTTAAACTCATGTGTCATGGTGAAATACAGAATACTGTAAACGA
The DNA here is from genome assembly GCA_004143645.1 of Protaetia brevitarsis. Classification (NCBI taxonomy): domain Eukaryota; kingdom Metazoa; phylum Arthropoda; class Insecta; order Coleoptera; family Scarabaeidae; genus Protaetia; species Protaetia brevitarsis. The sequence goes on along the minus strand of RXPK01004566.1, from coordinate 30,513 downwards.
ACGTATAGGATTCGCCGGCCTAAAGCGGTCCGGAGACGAAGACATCATGACCTCGAGCTTGATCTCAGAAGAAAGCGAGAAAGAACTTGAATTCGATCCTCCGAAACTCAATTTAGACGATAAGAAACCTTGGTACAGCGGAATACTCAACCAGGAAGATCTCTCGGACATCGATCCCATGCGGGCTATGTTCTTAAAACAGATACAAGACCTCGTAAAACAAAAACATAAGATCATGCAAGATCACACATTATCCGCCGAAGCCAGGAGTCATCAAATACAAAATCTGTGCTTAAATCATTCCACTGGACCTGTGCTCTTGGAAGATCTGGCGTTAACGTTTACCTACGCACCTAGTTCCAATGTATTCGGATTTTCAATGGTGGAATTGGTACAGAATGGAGCGGACATTGAAGTGAACATAGAGAATTTAGAAGAATACTCCGAATTAACTACGAATTACTGCTTGGATAAGGGCATCGCTAGGCAATTGGAGGCGTTTTATAAAGGTTTCTCGATGGTGTTCCCAATGGAAAAATTAGCTGCATTTAGTCCTGATGAAATGAGAGTAATGTTATGCGGCGATCAAAATCCACACTGGACTAGGGAGGACTTACTAAATTATACTGAACCAAAATTGGGATACACCAAAGACAGGTACGTATTTTTTTTTGCATAAATGAAATTAGGGATATCTTCCCACAAATCGTTACTAAAAGAAAACCATGTCTATGCTATTAGCACGTCACCAGGCTATAAGAAATTATTTACTGATATTCCAAAAAACTTAGCCATCAATCAGAAATTCATGTTAGAACTACAAATTATAAAAGAAGTTGTTTTATTAAACGATCTAATTCATCTTTATCAATTAAAGAAATAGTAAATAAAACATAAAATAAACACCGTACATTAAAGATTATAATTTAGTAACTATTATCCCTATCAATAAATCATTAGATAAATTTAAGGTAATGCAAAACCTATAAGCTCGGGCAAAATGGGCGCATAATCTTAGAATTAGTAACATTTTTTAAAAACCAAATTAGCATTATACATAGTTATGTCCAAATAGCCATGTCAAGATCAGGGGCAAAGAACAATAACATAAATAAATTTATCCGTCATGTTTGTATTGTTTTTTGCCTCTGATCACGAGACGGCCGTTGAGTCAAGGAATTATAAAGAGACGCAACTAAATGGGAGAGTACCATATGTGCATACCTTTCTAATCTCTCTCTTTTATAAAAATAATACTTGTAGAAACAAAGAAAACAAAGATATGTTTACCACCGAGTGCGCGGGAAGTCCGGCAATATAAAATGTGTTCAAGAAATGTGTGCTGGTCTTCTAAACTGCATCCTATAAAATTTTGTATTTCATCGTATTTTATAGTAACAGAACCAGGTCCAAATAATCTATTCCAACAATAAAAAAATAGGCATTATATCGATATTTTTATGTTGCTTGATTGAACAAAACTTAAACTTAATTCAATCACAAAGTTTTTGTTTTATTTTTATTTAATAAAAAAGTAATTGCAACACAAATAATGCTTCAAAGAATGTTATAATATAAACCAATATTTAACAAAACTAAAGCAGAATGTATTAAGATAGAATTAAATTAAATATATTAATATTACATGTCTCTCTAGCTGAACCCTATTCTTCAAGTAATACATGTAAGGTTCAATCACTTTTACGGACATTTTTTGCTGTTATATTTCCTACCAGTTGATGCTTTCTGGGAAGCATCTTAACTCACTCAAAAGTTCTGCTATATATATACTTATGAACTAGCTACAATTATTTTTTTTTTCAATTTCACACTTTAAAGACCGAATGATACCATATAATAATAATTTTTCTAAATATCTCAAAAACGATTAGCTCTAGGAATAGGAGACATTAATACAAACTTATCACATATGATGCGAACAATACACTGGACACCCTGTAAACCAAAAGTGGTATAAAGCTGAAAATATCTTCTTTAAATACATCATAGTAGGCCACGACTCCTCTGAATGTTTAAAATTTAAATTTCTACTAGAAGTTCGAAAAATTCTAATGACCCAGTTCCGTGAGACATCTGTATATTAATATCTTAAACGGTTTAATTTAAAATCATCAAACTTTCTCTGCGCGAATATTTTTCCAATAATTAAAGATAGTGTAATATCTCGTTTTCTTCTCATTTATAAAACTTCAATTACTCTTTTGACAAAGAAAATAATTTCAAAATTGTACATTTCCAAAAGAATTGTCTTAAATTAATTAACTTAGAAAATATCCTTTCTGTTAATTTTGAGACAATAAAGCTCAACAAACAAAATGCATTAACTTAATATTTAGTTCATCTTTCAACTTCCCAAATTCTATTTAAATGTATTCAGTGTATTAATATTTTCTCTTATTTCTTTTAATTCTGGTTTTCTGATTACTGTAACAAAAAATTGTTCACCAATCTGCCATTTCACAAAATTGTAACTATTATAAACATTTAATTTGTATTATACACAATTTTAAACTGTGTTTTTGAATTTTATTGATTATCTTTATATTCATCCATTTGGCTAATGGCCAAATTTCTTTTGGGCATTACTAAATACGTGCATTGAAAAAATTATATAATTACTCTTACAATTAAACCTGCATATATGTATCTAGTCTTCTAGTCTGATAATTTTGATGATGATTTGTGAGAAGAAGTCTCAAATTTTATTTTTGGTGACATGAACCACCCCAAGTCTCAAGATTTACATGTATATAATTGACTGAAATTTAATTCATTATTCCAGTCCTGGATTTTTACGTTTCGTAAATGTTCTACTCGATATGACGCCCGAAGAAAGAAAAGCATTCCTCCAATTTACCACAGGATGTAGTTCACTGCCTCCAGGCGGCTTGGCGAATTTATATCCTCGACTGACCGTAGTGAGGAAGGTAGATGCCGGCGAGGGCTCGTATCCGTCTGTGAATACATGCGTTCATTATTTTAAAGTTACCGGACTATCCGACCGAGGAAATTTTAAGACAGAGACTCTTAGCTGCTACTAAAGAGAAAGGATTCCATTTGAATTAGGTGGTATTTGTCTTTGAAAGAAAAAAAAAATGTTTTTATATCATGTAATTAAACGGAATGTGCTGTAAGATTTTTCTATTACGAAATTACTGAAATTATTAAATTCTTTTGTCCCACTAGAAAATTTGCAATTTATAAACAACGTACGCGTTATGTATCGACGATTACTTGGAGGTTGGCATTTTTTTTTTAAATGTCTCATCACTAGTGAAATTTAGTGATAAATTAGAAATACAATGACCAAATCGTGAACGTTTTATTTCTTAAGTGATTTTGTTGTATGTGATTGGTTTACAATTTAGAATGAATATAAGTAGTGCACCTGGGTATTTATGGTTTAGTCTTAATTACTTGCTTTACAACTAATATATTGTAGAAAATTATATATCTGTATGTATTTGATGTTAAGATATACAATGTTATCCTAATACATTAAATTAATAAATTAATTACAACATTACATTCGAAACCGTGTGTATTGTAATCTAAATTATTTACCTCTTTTTCCTAAAACACAATAATTTGTCTACCTTTAAATAAAACCGCCAAAATAAAGTTTAGAGGAATTTGACTAAATACATTACACATACATATTAAAATAATTGCGCAATAAATATAAACTATGCTAATAATAAATAAGATTGTAAAGGGGTAAATATTCTCAAACTGCTGTCAGGTGTTTGCTTAACGTGATTTTAAACCTAGTATTTTTCTTAATTTTCTTATACCATTATTTTTGGAAGTAAAATCAAATATACTAGTATATTTTATATTTATATTGTGAGCGTGGTCAGGGTGATCGTATCTTATTTTCTTTTTTTGTTTTACAAATGTTTCATTTACTTTTAAACACTGCTTTATTTTTTTTGGTTACAATTGTTACTTCTACATTTCACACACTACTCTATCTATCTTTCTGTCCGCCAGATGGCATGCGCCCACAATATTGTATTTGGTAAAATCTCTTGTCTATAAGTTATATAAAAAGGGTAAAATTAACATTATGGACCATCTATTACCTTTATCCGAAAATTAAAAATATATTACAGGTTCCTAGATTAACAGCGCCTAAATGTATGGGCCCCAAAATCACAGGTGTAAATTTAGTTGCCTAACTACAAAAAAAATAAGGCGTAATTTATTATAGATTTGGTAGGTAAGTATTGTTTATAATATTTCTTTGGTAATTTATGTTTATTTCGACATTAACGTCATGGACTAACACACAATAGCGTTTCTGTTCGATTTTTACTCAAATAAATTCCCGACCGTATTAGCCAATATTAAATAGTATGGTATGCTCAAATTGATGAATTTAGCAGCTTATGATTTTAGAAATGTTTCTTAATCTGCTGAGATTAGAAGAAGGTAATCCCCGATTGTCTTGGACTTCTCGCGTTTTTTGGGCGAAAGAGTTATTTTCTTATGAGTTTATATACGTTCTAGATGAATATAGCGGTGCCATATTTAAGGACCGTATTGAGAAAAAGGTTTCGAACTCATTTTTCTTTTTCGATAATAAAAAGAAAATCATTATTTAGTCCAAAATATTATTAACAGGGCCAACTCAAATACCATCGCAAAACAGATATCCAAAGGACAGTATTTACATGTATATAAAGACGAATAATCGATTATGAAATCATTAGATTATGCCCACCAATAGTAACCGGGCAATCAATTGTAACATAATGCGCCATCAACCAAAATTATTATTTTTAATAAATAGGTAGAAAATAAACTTGCCAAATTCCTAAGTTTAATCTTAATACCTTTAATTATTCCCACATTAAATTAAACCAATTTAGGTACTTAGCTTATATGAATTTAGCTCTAAAATATGCGCAAATCACGTATCATAACAGAGTAGGGGTATTGAAAAGTGTGGCTTGTGAGGCTTTTGAAGGCATTATATTTATATTACAAAGTTGTTATGCCAGATATATAAATATCTGCTAAATCTTGATTATAAATTTCTGATCTACTTGATTTTTAGGGTGTTCTAAAACGACAATAACAAAATTTATAACAGTGTACAAAGCCAATTCTATTAGTCTTGCTTACAAAGGTATACGTGATTAGCCAGCAAAAATCTTGGGGCACATGAAATTTTTCTATTGTAAATTCCATTGACAATAGTACCAGCAGCTTTAAAGCCGAAATATGTCAAATTCAAGTGTATACCAAAAATCAATGATAAAATGCACATACACGATGTATTTTTCGGAATTTTGAAAGTGGTTAAAGCAACACCACATTCTAACAGTTTTTGCTAGACCATGGTACTATAAGATAAAATCAAAACTTTCTTTTGAATTATTTTTTGTTTATTTTTGTGAAACTTAATTACATTACAGAAAATATATAAACATACTTTATTCCTGGCTGGCATCTACATTTTCTGTTTTGCAATCCTTTGAATGATGCGACTGGTACGTATGTTACTAATGTAAATAACTTATTAGCAGAATCTTCATCGTCATTTCGTCTTCTTGAAAGCCGCACTCTGATACGGAAAGGTACATTCCTAAAATGAAAACAAATAAGTGCCTCCTTAAAAAAGCAAAATACGAATATCATACCTGATGCCTTTCGACCATAGTTGTTTGTTGAGACGGGTATCAATCCTCACGTCAGGTGTACCCATTTGTTTCTCGGCGAACTTACGAACTTCTTTTATCGCTCGTGGGGCTCGCTTTTTAAAACCGATACCGTGCAATCGTTTATGCAGATGTATCGTATATTCACGTGTGACTACTTCATTGATGGCAGATTTGCCTTTCTTATCCTTGGTTTTCGCCATTGCGGCCTGCAAGATAAAAAACAATTTTATAAACGAGGTAGAAACATGCTTATTAAATGAAGCTTAACGTAATTACTATAAACTTACCGCTTATTTTATCAGAAAATACACCACGTGGAATAATAAACTACTTGCCAATTCCGACAAGCACGAAAAAGAGTTATTCATTGCCAACTGTGGATATTTGAAAGTTACTACTTTCGACATCCTTCCTATTAACTAAACGCGGGAATTTAAATAAAGGTCTGCATTTCTTGTTCATCTTCTTTGTGTTTACCCTTATTAGAATTATACATTTGTTTAAATTAATGTTTATTATTTAATCTGTCTAGAATTCATTCTGATTTTATTTATTTTATATCTAAAAGAAACTGAATTACTACTTTCAAATATTAATTATTGAGTTATGTAGTCATGTACACATAAAATTGATTAAGGAAATACAGAAATATAATTCCTTAATCAAGGGCGGATCGGCTGGATGTATTACAATTCCCATACTGTGACTTGGGGTAGTGTACGTATGAATGATTACAATCGCTAATCAAAGCTCATGTTTTCCATATAATTATTTTAGTAATTAAAGATTAAAATTTACTTGGATTTTGTAATTGGAGAAGACTGTTAGTACACTTAACCGTTGCCTAAGTAGCGTGTGGTAGCAGCGTAGCTCATCAACTTTTGTATGTAACATGCATGTACTACATGTTCACTCATAATTCGTGAGGGTGTGAGCATTACGTGTGAGTGCATTACATGTATAATATTATAGTGCAACCAGAAATATACACGTAAAGTTTTTTTTTTCAGTTCCATTCATATCCATCAATTAAAATACCGCTATACTTTATTTTCACAAAACCCAAAAATCAAATTGGTATTACCAAATACAATATAAATATATACTAGTATAATATTTGCTATTACTGTCCGAGAAAGAATCAAAATAGGTCCTAATATGAACCCACATAGCCAAATTTAAATTTCCCGCAATTATTCTCAGTACAACTTTGAAACATAAAATTAGCTACTATTTTGTCCTTCATTGATAGTTGTTTTAATACCTTTACGTTGGAGTAACTAAAAATGGCGGCGGGAAATTTAAATTTGGCTATTAGGGAATCATTTTGAGTTTCAATAAGGAGTTAACGGCGAACATTATTTAAACTTCTTATTTGATATAATTTTATTTTCTTATTATAATATGCAATCTATTTTTTATTATTTTTAACAAATTTATTTTAATGTAAAAATATAGCATCATGCACTGTTGTTGAAGTAGCATTTTTTAATTCAATTACTGCTTATTAATTTCTTTGAAGTAGGGTATCCCTAGAAATAAATTTGGACTAAATTAAACTATTTGGATATTTCTACCTATATGAAAACAGTACACCTTTCAAATTTTTGTGCCTTTTATGCACACAAAAAATTAGTCATCTATCATTACTATATCTATGTACACTGCCCGACAAAATTAATGTTGTCGTCCACAGCGCAGTGACTGTCAAAACTACATTTGAAAACCACCTGATTTTCATGATAGTCAGGTGTTTTACAGTAGGTACCTTAATAAAGCTTCTACCTGCATAAGCCGATGCCAGCCGTATGTGCGTCTCCAAGTGATAAGCAGTTTTGTTAGTCACCACGACATTATACTGCCCACATTTGTCGGGCAGTGTACATCAGGTCCTTTTATACCATGCTATTTATTAATCAACTTCTTTCCATGTGTTATATAACTCTATATAAAATATCCAATAAATTGATAAAGAACGTAGACAATTCGTTATACTGGTTATACCAAATATTATTCTATTTGGTTATACATACTGAACGCGACTCCAAATTTGGGCAATTCAAACAAGATACCGTAGTGTAGTTGGCTGGTCTGAATACATGCCCGAGTATATAAGTATGAAGTATGTGGAAGCTAGCAGACTAATGGAAGAAGAATATCTCTCGCGGCCATGTTTGTTAGGCTTTTCCGCCTGACCCAGTCTGTGCGTCTGATACGAACAACGGAAAATACATGTCACTATTCATTATTTATCCGATGTAACTGGCTAGCTTAACAAAAATGGTGAATTTTCCGACACATTTTCATGGGCGAGTGGATGGATGCAGCTTCCAGCTAAATATATAAGTACCATTTTTGGCAAATTAAATGCGAATCCAAGCTTCACAAATCTTTGATTATTAGTGCAATCGAAGCTACAGCACACTGAAATAACAACTAAAAATTATTTGCAAACAATTCTGAATTATGCATTGCTCGATACGCAGTACTTGTAGTTTCGGTTGCATAAATAATCGAAATAATTGTGGAGCTTCATTTCGCATTTAATTTGTTAAAGATAGTACATGTTCTAAGGTCTGATTTTGGTGCAACTCTAGCACTTTTTTTTTGTTATAATTAGGTTCATTAGTAATAATTTTGTGTTTAGACGTAAATATAAAAATACCAAATCCTCTTCCTTTTTTAAAAAAAACCACGTGACTTTCGGAATAAACCAGAGTCTACAGACATTGCAATAATAGGTTTGTTCGTTTTGGCACTAGTGTCACGCAGCCGCAAGCATTTCTGTTCGATTTAATGAACAGCAATCAGAAAATCTTAAGCTGGAGTCAATTCAGCGTTTTACGGCCACAGCTTGCGTTGAAAAACTTTACGCGGCTAGATTTTTGCGTTACGACGCGGAGTACTAACGCCATGCTAAAGCGAACAAACCTAATATCTTTATGCAAAAAGTAGATACCTATATGCTCATAGTTGCTTTTGTTTCGCACGGCACCGTGTCTGTTTTCAAAATTTATGTATAAATGCTCTCTTTTGCATTTACATATTAAAACACACAATGAAGCATTTTAAAATTATTTAATAACCCTTCAAAAAGCAAATACATTAGCTATAAAAATTATTTAACAATATGTAATAACTTAGAATAAAATAATGAACAATATTATATCCTTCAGACTTCAACCCAAAAATGACCACTATGATATATGAATGACTACAAAATGAAATTATCCAGAAAGCAAATACAGCCGTACATACATATATAATCCCAAACAAAAAAAAAAAAACATAAAATATATTTCAGTAACCACTTAAATTACGACTTAATTATAAATATAAGTTTATTGGTCTTAATTACTCTGTCATATAATAATCATTACTCCTTAACGCAACAAATACACATAACACTGATTAAATTATATTAGTACGGAATTTACTCTCTATTTCTTCAACCTGAAGAAGTATATTTTTATAAATAGAACATCCCTTTTTTTATACAACACTATAACTATTATAAAAATTAAAACACATCAGTCTAACTTATTTTTAAAATTGCATAAACCCTTCCGTATATACTGAGGATCAAATAATGTTTATCCCTCACATATAGTATTTAATGCAGCTGGTGGCATTTTCTTAGCACGAGAACATTTTAATTTTGCATGTATATACCAGTATACATTTTCATTTCTTTTTTAAAAAAGGTTACCTTTAAATAATTCTATTTGGAATTCTCAGCTGAAAATACTTTTAACGAGCTTAAGATGTTAGACAAAGAACCTTCTTTTCGGATGTTTTTGCAATAATTTTAAAACGCATTAATACCAAAAATACTCAAAACGGTGATGAAAATCTACCAGATGAGGGATATACACATCTATATAATACAGTATGGAAAATAAAAATTAAAACAAGTAATAGTTAGCATTAAATAAAGTCAGCGTGCTTTCTTCACTATAGCATCACATTAATAAATACAATTATAAAATACTTGTAGTTCATAAAAACTATTCACGATGGTTCTTCGTGTATATCTTAATCAATGTTTTGGTTATAAGATAAATTTGCATAATTTTTTATTTGATGGTAAAGCATGCCTTATCACTATATCAATATGTTCGATATATTTAATTATGAAAGGTGAAGAAATGAAGAACAACATTCTTACCATTCATTGCTCATTATATTAAAAAAAAGAAAATAAAACAAAATAAAATCGTTCTAATTTATTGTAATTATTTCATTTAATATATAAATAAGAAAGATATACCTATAGTTTAACACAAAGGATATAACAATTGCATTGATGAAAATTGTGTACATAGAGTAAAATTTATCGTTTAAACGATGGTAAGTCGGATAAACAGTACATACATATAATTAAAAATCACGATACAACGCAAAAATAAAACCAAACTTATATACAAAATTTTAATAATAAATTATACAGGATTTGAAATATTCTTGATGTGAGGATGGATTAGAGGAATTAATTCGACACACCGTCTTATCCTTGCGATGAATAATAGATTATTAAAGTTTATCCTGACGCATCTTCTTTTGAATACATGATGAATATATCTGTCTACTGTTGCTTTTTATCCTCTACCTTCTTTCCAATCGGTATTGCGGCTTTAACCCTAGAAACACAAAAATATGTTGTTAGAATAGTGATTAAAACAGAGGGAAATTTAAAAATAAACCTAATATTGTCACATAAAAAGCTATCACAAGAACTGTAACGTAAGTAATAGACACATGAAATATCCGATCACTCCGCGCTACACGAGATTTTATTAATTCGGCACACTTGTTTCGGGAACACGTGGTTTCCCATTTTCATTCACATTCGGTCTTCCGCTGAACTCGAAACAATATTCTCGAATTAACAAAATTTCGAGTAGGATGGAGTGATGTGGCATTTTATGTGCCTAATATTGGTATTTAGAAATTTTATTTTATTGGCAGAAATTGCTGTTTCATTGTAAACATTAAACAAAACATGATTTATTTATATCAATACAAAAACAACAGGTCTGTTGTAACCTATAAGTACATGCTCTTATGTTCGCTGTATAAACCGACTATATTCGTTTACGACTTATTTTCAATTTTTGTACCAACCAACTAATCAAAATTCTCCGTATTATAAACTTGAAAGATTTTTTGCATAAAGAGATTTGACAACAACGTACATACGTATCACCCACTAGCTCTGTACTTTCTCCGCATACGTATATGTACAAAATAATTGACAAGTAAAAAGTGTATTTCTGTGAAAAGATATTTTGGTGTAAATTTTGTATTAATTTCAAAATATAACGAAAATAAAAGGAAATAGTTTACTACAAAATTCCGAAGAGAGCATCAGAATCTCTGCGAAAGCGTAGATTTCATTCTTTTGTTATGCGTCATTACAATAAGGCGACACCTATAAAGTAAAAATAAAGTTATAGAATAACTATTTGAATAATAACAACAAAAAGACCTTCGTTCCTACAACAATTATCTTTATTATTTGTACTTACTTTGAAGTGATTTCTTCTAATTTATTCCTCACGATATCCAAGTTGGCGTCTATCTGAGTCTTGTTGGTCTCGTAGACTTTGGGGAACGTGAATAATGCCACCCAAGCTGAAATTACAGCATAACTTATGCTATGTCAATCATCCAATCGAATTGTGTCAGATTGCCATCGTTACGAAAGAGCACTTACCGATAATGATGAGTGTCATTCCGTTAAACCATGCTCCTAAGTACGTCAGACACCATAAGAGTACTCCGAATTTAATCGAATCGACAAGATCTTCCACCAAGAATAATCTTCTCAGTTCGACGATGGCTGCATTGAAATGTGCCACGCCTACTTTGGAGATTTCTTCAACTTTGTTTTGTGGTAACGATAGATCGGTATCCAGCAATTCTCTGGAAGATATTTTTAGTTATTATTTGTGTTATATGCACAGGGATTAATGTACAGTAATAAAAGTCAAAAGATTTTATCTTTCTCATTTTCACTCTGGGTATGCAGTGGCTAATTATACATAATAAATTTGTAAACTACCTGCCGGAAGCATATGTGATTTATTCTGAATTTACTTGAAGCGAAATCAACAAGTAAATTATGATTTTCCCACAAACTTTTTCAAAGTATTCTTTTATAATGAATAAGGTATGATCTGATTTTTTTCTATTAACAATAAGCGGGATTGGTAGCGGTGCAACTAGTTCTTGTGAATATTGTTAATTAGGAAGATGTTAAGCTTCAATTTTCTTCCGGGTTGCACTCGACGTTAATTATTTAAAATGAATAATATCTACAGCTACAGTATCTTGTAGAGACTCGTTATTAATATTGTTGGCAATACTTTAAAGCTGTAATCATATTTTATAATATATATTTTATATGTGGATAGTAAAACACATGGTTTCTTTAAAGTAATTTATAGTATCAGTCATTTTTTATTAACACATAAATTTAATTTATTCTGCTACAGGAATCTACATAAATATACTCAAAAGCCTAAGTAAATAACTAGAATGTGCAGCACAAAAGATAATGTAAATTTAATTAATCCTATTTACATTTTTATATAAAAAGGAAGCTTGGTAGGTGATTATAACGTATGCTTCGTTAATTAATGATCTTTTTTTTTTTATAATATAAGAGAAGTATATTTATTTTATATATAATTAATACTTTCATATAAATAACCTGTTGTGCAAAAAAAAACTTAAATTTTGTTTTAGATTCTCATTATGATGGAAAATATTTTATTAATGTGATATGTAAATCACTTAGGAGATAATAATTATTAAATAATTAATAAATTTTTGAAGAAATAAAATACTTTCTTCCTAATTGTTAAAAACTACAACCGTCGATTTTAATGATATTTTAATAATATGTATATAATTAAACCATGGTGACTCAATTTACGGAGTGTATGTGAACTTTTCTTTTTGTCACAGGGAGAATAGAATCTCTACAATAGCAGTTAAATGATAATAATTGAGTTTTAGCGAAAAAATCTAAGGGTGTTATATTGGTTTAGAGGCAAGAGTGTATCTGTACTTAACCAAAACTATAAAATTAGTTTAGAAATTCAGTTATTTTTGCAGAATTTATTTCAGAGATCTGTGGGCCAACTCAAATCAGTAAACATATGAAAGTTTGATATACGTTTGAGAGAATGGAACTTGCAAGAATAAACACCCCGGCAAAAGTGAGACATGCTCTCGAAGTCTCACCAAGTGGTTTTTGAGAAAGAAATAAATAAATAATCTTACAAAGATGACCATACAGGACATTTCACGTGAGTTGTTCATTAAAAGTTTATGATGTTTCACTATTTAGTTATATTTGAGATTTTAGCACCATTATCTGTTGGATTTGAACTATAAATGTGAAATACTTTAACCAAAACATCACTTCCGGTTGACCGGAAATTGACGTCAACTTTGTTATTTTAAATAGAAAGGTATAATTTTGTTGATATTTTTGGATTCCACCATAAATACGTCAGTCTTTATTAACCATTCTTATAGCTACATGTTGTCGATTTTGATTATTTAAAATTTTCTTTTTTTTTCAGTAATAATCATTGCATCATTCTGATATTAATATCTCGGCTAATATTGCAAGTAGAGTCAAATTTGCTACGTTATGAATGTAGATGTAATTCTAAGAAACGGTACACACACTTCACATTCTAACATACAGGGTGTTCAAAATTGAAAAACAAAGTGACATATTTTCGAATGCAAAATCTTTGTTTTTAATAGAATAGCCCGTATTTTAATTCAAAATTAGGAAGTAAATATCATCCCTTATCATTTTTAATCAGGATTGCCTATACCTATCTTTAACAGATTTTGAGATATGAGCGACTTTTAGTTAAACAATCTTTAAATGTTTGTAGCTGACCGGAATTATAAATTATAAACTCTTAATGAACCAGTTACGTGAAATATCCTGTATATGTTCTGTATAAACATGCGGATATTACAATAGTTTAAGAAGTTGGCTACAAGTGAATAAGATGAAACATTGAACAATAATAAAAGAGGTAACATGGAAAGACTAAAATACGAAATCAAATAATTAGGTCCCAGTTAGGTCCCCCCCAAAATCCAGTCATAGGATTTTAACAAAGACAATATAGAAAAAAATATTTAGATTTAAGGAGAACAGAAGAAAAAAAGAGCCCTGTTGAGTTTGATCAACTCCAGAGCATAAAAGCATATAACCGTAACTAATTTTTAACAAATTAAAGAAAAAAAACTTACTTGAATGGATGTCCATCGCCGGTCTTTTGAACAGCTTGTACGACATTCTTGTAGATACGGAAAGATATAGTGCCCGTAAGGCCAAGCAACGACAGGTATGCAACTACACTTATTAACGAGAAATAGGTAAGTGCCAACAATACTATTAAAACTCCCGCGAAGACTGGTCCAGACTTCTTCGGATCCCGCCAGTATATGAGGTCCGCCACTGCAAAGTAAAAATCACAATTGAACACGCTATACTGCTTTTTTTGTAGTTAAAATTAATACGGAAACATACTGTTTTCGCACGGAATCTTTCACGCAAAGATAGATTACAAATCGTGTGTGTTACGATGAATATTATGCTCTATAATAGTTAACGCACACCGTTTATTCTTATCGCTTTTTTCCGCGCTCGTCATTCGTTATTTTAGCGTATAGTGGTTTACTATAAGTATATTAGGTATACGTCACATTGCATTCGCGGAGTACCCGTTGGTAGAGCACCCAGATTCAATGTCAAACGAAGCAGGTGTAAATTACAACGGACAGTCTAAATAAAAGCATTGTAGTCATATGAGACTGCATTGTAATATAAGAAATTCACCTTTACACTGCATTGAATTGCATTCTGTCTGCCTTCACATAGTTTGCGCATATAGGTTTGTGGTTTCCGTAGGATGTACTCTCTTGAAATAGCATTTGAAGTTTTGGAACGTTAAACATTTTTAGGTCACACTAATAATAATAATCTATTAAAAAAACTAGTTTCATAAGATACGTCTTAAAGTCTCTATTCAAATGTAAATTTGATGCTTGATTTTTAATGTCTGAGCTTTCGCAAAATATTGCTTTGCTTCATCGGGGACATTAATTGGAGATTGAGACAAACAGTTTAGAACATTCATCGCAAAACAATTAAATCTACATGAATAAATGTTAAAATTGTATAAGACTTTCTGAAATGTATTTTCTATACTATTGTTTTTCAATAAAAAAATAAAAATTTGATAATGTAAGGAAATATATAGTGGTTGATATTATCTATGAATTATATACAAAAATATAATTTCAATTAGACAGTATAGACTCATCTCATTGGTTTTTAGAAACCCAGGGCATTCGACATATTTTCAGTATTTGCCTGGTATTTGTGCCTTATTATAATGTTCTAAAAATAAATATCGCAATTAGTGGTGTATTTATACAACATTTATAATTTGATACGCATAATATCTCACTGATATTGATAAAATGCATACAAACAAGTGGATATTTGTAGTAATGATTATTTGTTGGTTAAGAATGGATTTAACAGATGCTTTAAACTGCATTAGCGCAAAGACAATATAATATAGAAAGTAAATTTTTTTTCTGCAGTACTATTTATCATATGATTATGCTATTATCATGCGGATCTGGACGCACCTTTACAAAATAAATACTACATCAATTATTGCAACAACGTATACAAAATTATTTTTTAGATTTATGTAAAAAAATACGAAGAAAAAAATATCATGTAGAAAATGCATCTTTGTGAAATTGGTTTGAGGGCGACTAAGAATTATTTTTAATTCTTATTTCATTACTATTTAATTTTCACTTATAATCAGTGAAACGCTTTTAAATTTCTTTTTGGGTGTTTATAAAGAAAATATTTATATGTATTTTCTATACTGTTGTTTTTCAATAAAAAAATAAAAATTTGATAATGTAAGAAAATATATGGTGGTTGATATTATCTATAAATTATATACAAAAATATAATTTCAATTAGTATTCCAACTTGCGTACTGAAACAGCAATAAATCAGTTCATATAAGATGTAGATTTTTGGCCGCAGGAAATTCATTATTAACCATTTCGTTTGTTCTGAATAATAACTTTTGGCTGATATGAGAAAAACTGATAAACTGGTTAGAAGAGGCAGGTTTTGAAAAACGGAAAATTTAACCAAAACATGTGTAATTTTAACGAAAATTTGTGATGGGTGTTAAAATATAAAAACATTTGGGCGTATGTCATGTTTCAATAAAGGTCATTTTCTTTTTATTCGGATCCCTGAGAATTCTGGGATAAAAGAGAAGCGAAAATAGCTAATTTACTAGCATGCTACTGAAGTCAAATATAGTTATTATTTTTTTTCTTTTTTTGGATCCTTGGGAATTCTGGAATAAAAGAGAATGAAGAAAGCGCATTTACTGGCATGTTACTCAAGTCAAATGTAGTTTTCGCGTAGATAGATAATTCCTTAACCAATGACAAAAAAGGATTTTTCTGTATTAATTCAGTTGAACCAATAACAAAATTTCTTAAATCTTCAAATTTTTATATATAATAATATATATTATTTTATATTATATGGAAGGGTACTTTGTTGTTCCATAATACATTTCGAGTGCTCTTTCTATTTTTTAATTATTCTAAAAATGTGTTTTTCTATACATCTAATCTAATATTTGAGCCTTCTGTATGCTATTTATTTCTTTTCATACCTTTTATTTTTCTTTTTTGTAATTATGTCATAAGTTTATTACATCAATGAATATGAATTGGATTCAGATACGATGTGAGGTACGCTCAACATACTACAAGTTGGAAATATGAAAACTTATTTGTAATATTTTTAAAGCTAAGGAAAAATAAGATAACAGATAATCTCAAATTGTCATATTAATGAGTTGTTTACCAAAGTAAAACCAGTAAATGTTTTGTGCAGTTATAGGCGCTGTGTTTGAACACTTTTGTCAATGTATTAAAAACACTGGTTACACAATATTTATAATGCATAAATTTACAAATTTCAGAAAACAATGTTTGGAGTTTTTTTTTATCACAGGCATTCGAATATACAAGAATATTTACTTGTTTCTATTTTAAATGTTACGCACCATGGTGAAATGATGCTTAGTATACCTATATTCAAAATTTCTATTAATAAAATTGTCCGCTAACTCAACAAAGGTTGCCAACTCCTATGAAGAATTTCAATTTATTATTATCGGTTAGATATCGAGATGCAGCTAACTAATTGTATTGAAAAGCATAATTAGTAGTACAGAAAGTATAGTTTGATTTAAATTATTTTGGTTGATAGGAATTATAAATGTTTATAATTTATTACATACAATTTTGCGTTGTTTTATAAGAAATATGTGGTGCCGTACATCTTTCTGCAGTACTTTTGATGTAGTTGATATATATTTATGTTTTCTGCTTAATTCACGATGACATAAGGAAAATTGGCCGACATTTAGCATTGCTTGCTTATTCATAGTAGATAGCATTTCACTAGTAAGTATTATAAGTGTTTTTGGCAAAGACTGAATGTAGTTGTAATTATTTTCATTTACATTTAGAACTTTTCCATTGCCTAATTATTAATTTTCGAGGATTTATTTTTATATGTAAAAAATAGAGTAATACAAATGAACATTGAGTCTACAAGAAATAGAACACAATGTTTTTTTTATTATAAGATGACACACCTGTATCACCATAGTAAGTAGGTTGGATGAAGTAATAATTATAATTAGCTAAACAAGTCATGCACACCATCCTGGCCGTTTATGATGTTACAAATTGCGACGTAATAAGTACCACATATGTATATAGTTAGTTAGCATTGTTAATCTACAATTAAATTTGCTGTGATATTAATTTATTATTTTTAGATTTAGATAAGCCATGGATAAAATACTAATTGTAAGTTTTACTACATATTTATAATCGTTATTGTTCAACTATAACACACTATCTGGCAAATTAGAAAATATTTACTTAAATATACATACAAGGAAAGTATGAAATCGTAAAAGTATGTTCAATTTCTTTTCGAAATAAAACTCTTGGAGCATTACTAATTTGAAGCAAAAGTGATTTTTAAATTAATTATTAAAATTGGTTTCTTTTAGAAATCTGGAGCATTTAATAATAATAAATTATATGCTATTGAAAAATTAGAATTGCAAAAAGTAAATATAAGGCAAATCTCTTTCTAATATATTGGAATCTTCTGGTAATTGATATCTACAAAAGTACTCACAAGAAAAAAAAATTCAAACCGTGACGACCGCCTTCAACACCTTCTAAGTGAGAAATTTCGATAAGAAATCAAGCATTTCCATTCGTTTATATCATTGCCAAAAAACTTGTTTTTTTATTGTTAATTTAACACATTGACAGAAATTCATTGATTCAACCGAATCAATGATAATTTTTATATGAACAATAATAATAATGATTTCTGGAAGTTATTCCACCTATCAATTTATACAGACAGTTTTCAGGATTACAGCAAAACCAGCAACATGTTTGCATGGAAAGTGAATTGCAATCAAAAAATTTGTGGTAAACAGACATTTGTATACCAATCTGAGGTAGTGGTACGTCTATCTCCGAATATGGCTAGTCTTAGGGAAAAAAAATAACCGTTTTGGTAGGCCTTTCTCTTAGAAAAACACAATTTTTCTTTTTAGGATAACAATAAATCCAAGATTTATCACCCACGATGATAATTCAAATGAAATTTGTCCGCAGTCATGGAGTTTTTCTGAAGCATCCTTTTTGATCAAGTCAGTTTAAGTGGAACTCGTCGATAACAAAGCTTCCTCACCTCTAATCGTTGATGTAAAATGTTCTAAATTTGATTCATGCCAATGCTAAATGTCACTCGACTAAATTCATAAGATATCCTCTAATCTTGCCAACGTATTGCTCGAATAAGGGTAACATCCTTATTAGTAGCAGCGCTTGTTGAACGGCTAAAATTCAGCACAATGAAAAAACTGATCTTAAACTGATGTTTATGGAATTCAGTGTCCCAATTATAAATTGTTGCTTTCTTTGCCTAATATATTTCTAATCTTCTGTGATAATCGAGTGCCTTAAAGGTTCTCCACGATTACTAGAGATCGTGGGTTTAAATCTCGTTCTGGTCAATAACGGTGACCGGTCTTTTCCAGGACCGAAATGGTAATTACCAGAGGTACATAATAAACATTAAATTGCTTATTAATGCCGATTTAAAATTTAAAAAATCACACCCCATAAATATCCTCTAGTCCAATTTTTGGTTAAACACAAATCTTCCAATTATTCTATTTAAAAAAATCGCAACCAACTCAACAAAACGTTAAAAAGTAGCTGCCAAGTAAACACTAATCTCATTGGTTTTTAGAAACATGGCATTCGACATATTTTCAGTATTTGCCTGGTATTTGTGCCTTATTATAATGTTCTAAAAATAAAATATTGCAATTAGTGGTGTATTTATACAACATTTATAATTTGATACACATAATATCTCACTGATATTGATAAAGTGCATACAAACAAGTGGATATTTGTAGTGATGACCATTTGTTGGTTAAGGGTGGATTTAACAGATGCTTTAAACTGCGTTAGCGCAAAGACAATATAATATAGAAAGTAATATTTTTTCTGCAGTATTATTTATCATATGATTATGCTATTATCATGCGGATCTGGACGCACCTTTACAAAATAAATACTACATCAATTGTTATGAGAAAAATAGCATGTAGAAAATGCATCTTTGTGAAATTGATTTGAGGGTGATTAAGAATTATTTTTAATTCTTATTTCATTACTATTTAATTTTCACTTATAATCAGTGAGGTGTTTTTAAATTCCTTTTTGGATGTTTGTAAAGAAAATATTTATATTTCAGTTCAGTTATCCTGAAGAAGCTGTCAGTATGAACAGCGAAACGTCGAGCGAAAGTTTTGACACACGGCGAAACCCGCAAGAAGCTGTTACTTATAGTTACACCGGCCGTGAAGGCCTACGCAGTGTTATTTATATGTGCTTTCATTATTCAAATAAAAATTGAAAAGAAAATTTGCCTGTATTAGTAGACATTGTTGTCACCTTTTATATGTGTTCGGCGAGAACAATCTGAGGGTGAGGTTGATATCAGGCTAAAATTAGTGGCATAATCAAATATGGTCAATCTTTCGTTCAGTACTGGGACCTTTTTTTAGGTCACAACATTCATTTCGTTTTGCATATATATCTTATATTATCATATATAAATGAGGACACAGTCTCAAAACGAGGACAATCCTCGCGAAACGAGGACGGATGGCATCTTTTATTTATAAAGGTATTCATACACATTTTTTATTGCCAACCCCAAGGTAATTATATAAATTCCTCCAGCAGATCTACTATATTCAACTATAAATTAAAAATTAATTCATACTCTCAAAAAACTATTTTACTAAATAATGTACTTAGAGCGAAATAGTACGCGCTGACCCATTTTCTAGAAATTGGGATCATAATTCTGTGTGGATGGATTGACACATTTTCTCGTATTGATTATTTACTATTACTAGCTCCGCCTTCTAGAATATGTAGAGGGATGCCGTCACATTCATGATTAAGAACGAATATTGAAAAATACTAGGAGATATGAAAAACGTGTAAGCATGACCACCCCATAAAGCATTGAAATTAATGGCGCAGGTTGATGGAGATATATAAAATGTTTAATATCATGGGCATGAAAGATGGAGAAAATTAAATGATAGTTTGCGTTTAGACATGTCATTTGTCTTCAGACCTGCAGAGTTTCGTGATCGTCATAATTAAATAGTAAATTCTGGAGACATGAAAAAATGTCGCCCATTGCTTAATTTTAAACTTAGGGAAATATAAAGCTAAGGTCAGCGGAACTCAAAGATTATGATATCACTAGCATATTTTTCATTTTCCATCGTGCATAAGACGAATCTCAACGTAAAGAGTTACCATAAATCTAATCTTGGATAACTGGCCTTTTCTTGTCCCAAATCAAAAAATATGCAGGGTGTTCGCTAAAGATGTTCTGATATTAAGGGAGCTGATATATGGCGCCATTATGATTTAAAAAGGTCTAGATACATTTTTAACTTTTTCTTGACTGATGATGGTTCATGAACGTGCTGCCAGCACGGTTCCTGAATTACGGACTTGCGTAAAATGGTACTGTCAAAAACCGATTGCTTGATTAATGTTTGTCTGCCAACTCAAAAAATTAAACAGCTGCAATTTTTAAAATAAACGTCCAAAGCGTGTTTCAATCATAATGGCGTCCTCTATCAGCTCACTAAAAAATCAGAAAACCTTTAACGAACACTCTGCATATATGGAGGTTGGCATGCACGATTCTGGATGCCGTTAACCCTGCTTTACGCATAAAAAGTTGTCAAATCATTGCATGGCCGCTGCATTGTTTTTTCATACAATGTGGGTAGGAAACATGCTTTGGCAACTATGCCTGCGCATAGTTTCTGCCTTCCCGGATCGGCCTAGTTCGATGGTGAATATGGGAGAAAGCTGGATACAATGTTACACACGGAATAGTGGCACGTTCAAAATACCCGTTCTAATTTTGCAGGTTTCCAGTTGATATGATAGCTCATACTAGTATGAGTTTAGTTGTATTACTGTTTGTCTAATACGTTGTCAGTAAGATAATTTTTAAAGTAAATGTCGCTCTGTAGCTAAGCGGAAAATGTTCCTGTGGAGAGTAGGAACATGTTACACTTTATCAAAGAGCACAGTATCACATTTCATTAAGTACATCTTATTTTTTATTCTAATAGAATTACAATAAACTCCCCCATCTGACTGTTTAATTTCAGTAATGATGAATGCTTCAAGATGACAGCTCAGGTTTTTTTTTCATATTATAAACATTTTCTATAAGGTTTTTGCCTTTTTCAGTATTTACTTTAATTTTTAATGAATAAAAAATATTTTGTCGAAAACTTTGGCGTGTTTATGAATCCACAGATGTCTAAGATATACACAACCCCTTCCTACTTTGTGTCGTTGTTCACTTGGTACAATGCCCAAGTTGTACTTTATAAGCTAAAGAAAAAAGTATTTCTGCGTTATTTCTTGAGTACTCTTCTAAGTATGTCTTCTTATCTAATCGAATCATCGACGACATGTTAAGGAATGGCAACATACCCAAGAACTGCTTCTTCTATGCCAACTAACGTTTTCTTGAACACCACCCAATCCTTACTTTCTAATCATTGCGAGAAAGGTAACACGTTGCATACCTTTCGTAAACCACGACGAACTTGATGATGTAATTGTTAAACGTGTGCACATGATGATAACGATTCTTTTATCGTAATTGACATGTAATTAGTGATAGTTTCAAATTTCTTGTCAAAATTACGTTTATACATGCTATTTTTTTTTTAAAAAAAGATGAACAGTATTTTATCTTAATAGTTTCATTTTTTATTCATATATGTCTTTGCAAAGGCGAAAATTGACATTTAGGTCTCATGGGGTTTGTCAAATTAACATGATAACTTGATTTAAATAACTAAGAAATTTATTCCAATTACTTATATATATTTTCTGATATTTGATTTTAAAAAAAATATTTCTATAGGGTGATTTATTATTGTAAAAAATCAGCTAACTAATTAGAAAAAGAGTGTACCTATTCATAATGACAAGATGCTGGGTTTATAAAGACCATTATACTATTCTTTAAAAAAATACCAACTTTGGTAATGGTAATGTTTTAATTTATAGCAAAACGTAAATTAATTGTGTGTCAATTTTGAGTTACTGTTTTGGAAATATTCAGGTTAATTTGCCGCAACATTAGTAGGTATGACTGCGATCTTTTACACTTTCTGACTTTTAATGTAAGAACACCTTTAAAATTCATATATTTGTTTTAGATTAACGAGCAACTAACTGCCAAAATAATCTTGCAACTATACAATACGAAAGTCAACCATATGTTAACGCACATCAACATGTGCTTCGCATATATCGACCACAATATAGAGGGAGTCAAAGCTTACCGGGACCTCTGGAAGGCAAAGGTTGTGCTTGTTGTTCTTGATACCTGCTATTCTGCCTACGCACCATTGTTCCTTATTAAGAAAAAGCAATAAACACTAATAGAAAGAGGTCTCTATTTACTGCCGCACACAGATATATACGAACAAATTCGAAGAGCAAAACATACACTGGAACACCTTTCGTTTTTATAATTATTGCCGATGAAGTATCTAATACTAAAGCGAAGTCTGCAGCTTCGCGAACACGTCGTCGATCGCCACAATTAACAGTGGCACAGAGGAAGAAAGAGGGCCGTGTTCTTTCTTTTTACGTGCTGCCGTGGATCGCTGAAAGCCGACACCGGTCCGATGGAAGCGTCTCTGTCATACACGCGCGTGTGTGACGTTCGCGCGAGAAAGATACGCGAATGGAACGTTGCGCAATTTCAAATTGGATAAACTCCGGTAACATTGTATAGCGCGAGTTATCTGTGAAGGTACGTTTTGAAGTGGCGGACACCGTGGCAAGGAGTCGACGAACGCGTGGAGGATAACGCACAACGTGTTCACTTATTTACAATGGATCTGGGTGCTATCGGAATCAGATGTTTCTCTCCCTTTGTTTGCACGAGATCATGATTTGATTGAGGATGGAAGCGATGTCGTTGGCAGATTGCAGATTTCGCGTTCGTATTGAATCAACGCAAGTAGGATCCTACAGTAGAATATTATCGTTGCGAGGAGTATAAAATTGGATATGTATATGTTGAAGAAAGAGTAACAATAAGTTAATCATATCTAAGAGGTTCTATTGTCTTCTTAAGGCCGTTTTACACCTAGCTATTTATCGCGCAATTTATTGGCCAATTTAAAATTTTACGTGTATAACACGAATTAAATACGTGTTATACACGTAAAATTTTAAATTGGCCAATAAATTGCGCAATAAATAGCTAGGTGTAAAACTGCCTTTATACAGGGTATCATATGAAAACAACGTCCCAAGTTGTAATTTAACTCTGTTATTTACATTCCAATTTTCACGAGTCTAGTACCAAATGAAATGGGTTGATGAACACTACGTTTAAGGCTTCTTTTCAATATTTTCATTTGAAGTTATTAGCGCTTTTGTTTTCTTTTTTTTGTTGTTGTTGTGGAAGCCGTCTAACGTGGTGTCTTCGGAAACACCGCAGCCTCTTGGTTTTTTGTATTTAGTCTCACATTTCTTTTACGCATTAAATCGTACCAACATTCCAGGATCCTAGTGTTATGCACCAATCTGTACAGGTCTCTGGCTGGTTGATCGAAGTAATCTTTTTGGTTTGCCAAAAGTTGCTTGCCTCGCATTCACACAGAATGTGCTAAGCGTCCCATGTCCTGTCATAACACAGTTTGCAGTTGGTATCTCCAGTGCTGGTGCCAATGGTTCTAAAGGTGTCCTTTCAGTGTACAGGATGTCTCAGCGAAGACTGAGTCTTCTATTACAGCTCTGTTTTTGATTTTAAGAAAAAGTCTTTTATACAAAAGTTTCACGGAATTCAATGCTGTATATCCTAAAAATACTTTTGACTATACAGGGTCTTCCGAAAGTAGGAAAACGCATACTTGTTCCGTTATTTTAAATGGAACACCCTCTATATTATTTAATTTTTGAAATCTATGAAGAAAAATAACATGCTAATATGCTTATCTGTAATAACAACGGTGCTATTTATGCTTTTGTAAAAAATGACTCTGCTGCAAGCTTTCGGTTAAGGCGGCGTGGTTTGCATATACATTTGTTTTAGATATTTAACCTTAAATACCATACACAGATACTTAGTTTGACACAATAGTGGAACTAAAATCCATATAATTATATACAGGTGTCCACTACAGTCGTAAACATTTGCTTAACTTCAGCCTAAGGTAACTTGATTTTTTTAAATAGCACCCTATGTTTTTGTTTATGCTCAATTAATCCTTGCATAAAGCCCTTTAAATTTATATTAAATGTTTATGATGCCCCATATTTCATGGATAGTTAATTATTTCAAATAAATCCAATAGATTTTCCATAAATTTTCAATTCGACTTCGGCTTTGGACAATACAAGGCCAAAACTACCCTAAACTTAATAATAATAATATCAATTTATTGGTTCACACATGTATAGTATATAATATTTTATGTAGATGGGCCAGGATTAATCACCTAAAGGTGTTCTTCCTTTGAACTTGTTTCTTGGTTATGTTTTTTGTTTTGAAATAAAAATAGTAATGACGATTACATATGTGCATTGGCTTATTTTCTGTAGCTATTATTTTATTATTTGGCACACCACAGCGTAACAAAAGTGACTTTATGACAATGGACCGAAAAGTGTTTTAATTATTTTTTCCTTTTTTTAAGTTTACAACTGAAATGGATGTACTGTACAGCAATGGATTCAATTTGAAAAAAAAAAAAGAAAAAAGTTGAATATCGCAAAAGATTGAAGATAGCGTTCGAAAAGAAACAAATATAGCCTCGAACGTAGTATTCATTAATCCATTTCATTTGGTACCAGATTCTTAAAATTGGAATGTAAATAACAGAGTTACAGCTTGGGGCGTTTTTTGTGTGACACCTGTATATTAACAAGGAATGTTCTTTTGATTGATAAATGATTTTAAATAACAATTCAGCTGAAATTACTACAATTCAAACGTCGCTTTTCATGGGAATATGTTTTATAGGTAATTTTAACAGTGAAGCAGTTGATATAAGCAAAAATGTAAACATGCAAATATAAGCAAAACAATTGAAATTTTGATGTAACTATATCAACTACCTCAGCCTATAGGTTCCTATCCATAACATTTGTTTGTAGATACATTTTAATAAATGTGGAAATGTATTATTTACGGTAAATTTGCAATTATTAATAATTTTAATTTTACATATTCAGATTGCCATATTCACAAGAAAGAGAATGTTAGAAGCAGGGTTGCGCTAGATGCACAAAATATTGTGCCAATCTTTAGGGATTTTATGCCATCAGATTCACATACGGATATTAGTGATGGGGCAATCGGATCCAAAAAGTATTCAATAAGCGTAAACGGATATGTAGTCACTACGCTAAGAAAAATCGGAACTTTTTCTTAACGATTCCGATTCTTTGCTAAACGATTCAAATATCGGTTCATACAGATACCGATTCTTTTTAGTCGATAAGCAAAATGTAGTCGATACGAAAAAGAATCGTTAAGCAAAATGTAGCCGATAAGAAAAAATATTCGTTAAGGGGGGGTACACATCCCTCTATTTTCGTAACACGAACTAAATCACTCTAATGCAACTCTCTGTCGAATATATTGAACATGAGATGGCGCTACTAGTGCCATTCGCTTACTATTGTTGGGAAAAAGTTTTAAGTGACAATTTAGAAAGTGATGCGTAGTTCTGAAAAGAAATGGTGCGTGTTTTGACTGTAAACATCTGGTAAACATATTCTTGGGAAATTCCTAGAATTATGATTTATGATTATACGTTTGGGGCGCTTGCCTAATACATCGCGGCGTGCGTATTCACTTTCTCTTATGCATTTGAATTTAAATACCGGGATACTAGTGATTTTATTGTTATTATTATACTAGTTACAGTTGACGGACTTTCGTGGTATCGAATATTTTGTGCACAAAATCTTTTCAAGATTGCGTAATGTTATTGTTTATGTTTTATAAATAAACGAAATTTGGTTTATTCAGATTATTTATCTTTTTAATTTTGTATACTGTTTATTAGATAACTAGTTCGTGTGTATTTTTGTGTGGTTGTAGTTTTTGCAAAAGACATTAGATTGTTCATCGTAGCATACAGTTTTGCTTTTATTTGCTCTAAAGTGTGCAAAAATAACATCTTACAATGAATAAAAAGTGATCAAAGACTGCAATACATTGTGCTGTGAAACATGCTTCATAATTCTAAAAAAAACAAGATATAGTTTTGTTTTCTTTCTGATAAATAAAATGTGGTAATTCTCTACATATGTTTTCTATATCAAATATTCATTTCCATTTTGTATTATAGTGCTCTTACAGTGCGACAGAGAAATGTAAAACAGTAGGATATTTATATAGACAAATTTATGGGAAAACTGCTCGAATACTGTGAAAATACATTCCGAAGACTTGGCAATTTAAACGCTTTAATATATTATAAAAAACAAATGTGACAAGGCCAATATATTTTAACAATGAATGTTTTCCATGATTTTTTTGTACCAACAAGTATTACATATCAATTAGGATATTGGAAACCTAAAAAGATTTGAACGGAGAATTTTGTTAGAAGTAGTAAATGGTATAATTAAACAAATTAAATTATTAAAGCAGTGAAATAAACTTTTTCTTGTTTTTTATTAATACATTATGCAGTTAACTTCTATGTCTCTGTAAAAACTTATAAAGCTATTTGCTTATAACTTCCACTACTAGTCATGATTCTTTTAATATATTTCAACGTCAAAGCAAACATCACATTAATAAAATAATATCTATTATGTATACATTATAATATAATAGTTAAGATTATTTATTTCCCTATCGCTAGAAGTTTCCCCTAAGTTCACTTTGTATTGTAGGTCACGAAAGCGTGTCCACAAAACATCAGAGTGCCAACAATTATGGTCTTTACTGTTACACTGTGAAATACACATTTTACTCTTTGAGATTCAAGACGAAATAGTAGATTTTTTAAAATAAACTTTTTTAACATAATATTGTTTTTTTCCACTGCAAAATTACAAAAAATAAAATAAAACCCCGCATTTTTTTTCAATAAACTCCATTTCTATTTTAATTGAATAATATATTTACACGTAATTCCTCTAATATCTAATATCTTTGCATAGTTATAAGAAGAAATAACAATTTATCTATTACATAAATACATTCCGTCAGAGAGATTGCGCTACAAAAACATATAAAAGCATGAAGTATTTCTAATTAATGACATTAGAACCATACTTTTTGGTGTGCCATCTATGTCGCGAATGCCAAACTAAAGTAATATCTGTTGTAGCAGATATCTGTAAACTTCTCTTCTGTGTATCCCAATTTTGTTTTTCAAGTTGTTTATCATAATTAGATTGTTTAATTAGCTACTCTTATGTTTATTTTATTTCTACAACAATTCCGAGGGAAGCCATGCAATTTTATCTACATTTACAGCTCCACATTTAAATTTTTTTTAATTTCTACATCCTATTCATGCATGTTTCACTTCTGTTATTTAAACAATATATTTTAAGTATGCAATGGCAAATGTATCGTTTCACTCCGCATATTCATGGAGAGTGTGTGAATGCCCTTGTTTTCCAGAAAAACGCCTCTGGTTGCGAAAATAACTTGAACAAAGTAACCCATTTTATAACTGCCATTATGTTGGCGCGAAAGAGGTTGTAAACGCCCCCCTTAAGGCATTACATAGTCGACCATGATATGTTATGTAGAACCCGACGGCCGAGGCGAGCATTATTTGCGGCATACTTTCTTTTGATTTTTTGCGATTTTCTTATGGCTAGCCTGCATAATATTTGTATAGAATTGTCTATTACACACGCATACGTTATTTTAGTGGAACTAGAATTACATTATCATTAGTTTATTGATTTAGGTAAATTTTATGGTGGTGCATTTGCATATTAATACAAGTATTTTTGTATAGTTACGAAGTACATAATAAAATAATCGAAGTAATATAAATGTATGCTAATAAACTACTTTGTTGTTTTCTTATATCAGTGAGCCACCACATTCGCGTCAGTTATATACGAAAGTGTAACATATTTTCATTTTTTTTGTTAAGTTATACAGTTCAGAAGGACCACATTTCAAATTTATTTCAAGTATACAGGGTTGACTCAAGGAAAGTTACACACCAAAGTTGTAAAAAAAACACCATTTATATGACATATTTTGATAGTACAGACTAAATAAGACGATGTTGTTTCAGGTTCTTATGCCTAACTCGACTCTTTTACAGATAATTAAATTAATTCTTCAAAATGTAGATCAAAATTAAGAGACTTGCCTGTCATGCATATTTAAGCTAGATATTTTAAAACTGTATTTATTTTTTAACTAAAGCATTAAACTTGATAATAAAATGAAAGTAATGCAAAAATATACAGGGTGAATAGATACATACTTTAATTTCTCTGTCTTTAAAGACAAGTAAGTTTCTTATTGTAAATGGAACACCCTATATTATTTACCTGATTTAGATTCTAATTTTAACGGTCTTTGATATTGTATTAATGTTTCCTACCTACCTCTTGTAGTTCTTAGAATATAGAATTTCTATTTCAAATTAGATCCTATCCATTCTTTTTCTCTTTTCAAAAGTAGACTTAGACAAAAGTGTCGCAATTATTCATTATACACAAAGTTACTTGCCTTTAAAGCAAGCGAGAATTAAAAGTATGTTTTTGTTCACCTGTATATTTTTTTGCATTGCTTTATTTTATTATCAAGTCTAATGCTTTAGTTAAAAAATAAATTACAGTTTAAAAATATCTAGCTTAAATACGCATGACAGGCATGCCTCTTAAATGTCGAATACAACGAGATGTTTATTTTGTTTTCATGCACGTGTGCGATAACGATTTTTTGCGTTTATAGTTAACTTATTTAGTTATTATAACCGGCTTTTAAAAAGCATATAGAAAATATCAATATTATACATGTATTTATTTGCCGCTTTCCCATTAAGAAATATATTTTAATTTACCCTGCTGATAAGACATAGAAATTTTAAATTACCTTGTATGTCCGTGAGTTTTAACAAAAAACAGGGTTTCGTATTATGTATATACTCTTTTATAGTAAAGACTTCGGTGTTTTGTGGCGTTTTGTTTGATTTCACATTATAGGAAATTACGAATATGACACTTTTTTGTTTGTTTTTATTTTTTTATTACTTCAAAGCGGTGTAATTTCAATGAAAAAAAAGCAATGTCTTAAAAAGAAACTGTGTTTGTAAATTACAGACTCCACTAATTGCTTTTCATATATAAATGTGTAATTTATCAACCTGATAAGCCATCCCTTATAAAAGAAAAAAAAAAAGAATGTTAGGTGTAAATTGCCAACTATTCTTTATCCTTATTTATGAAGCAGAAAACAGAAATTCCCAAATCTCAGGTTTTTTTTTTTTTATTTTATGTTACTTTCTTTAACAGACTATACAGAAAATTTATTATCAACAGTATATTACTTCGATTATTTTTATTGTATTTGTAACTAAACAAAAAAAATACTTGTATTTATTATGCAAATGCACCACCCAAAAATTACCTAAATCATATTAACCAATGATAATGTAATTTTTAGTTCCACTAAAATAACGTATGCGTTGTATTTAGACAATTCTATACAAATATTATGCCAGCTAGCGCATAAGAAACTCAAAAAATCAAAAGAAAAATGCCGCAAATATGCTCGCCTCGGCCTCGGTTCTACATATAACATTACATCGCTCGACTATGTGATGCTTAACTAGTATTTTTCTTATCGGCTACATTTGCTTAACGATTCTTTGTCGTATCGACTACATTTTGCTTATCGAGCTAAAAGAATCGGTATCTGTATGAACCGATATTTGAATCGTTTAGCAAAGAATCGGAATCGTTAAAAAAATTCGATTCTTAGCCAGTGACTACATATCCTTACGCTTATTGAATACTTTGGATCGATGCC
>RXPK01004565.1:0-26589 GCA_004143645.1 Protaetia brevitarsis | reverse complement strand
TTAGGTTGATTTTTTACCGATATTGCTTAAAATTTTTCGATCAAAATTTACGCTTTTTGCCGATATTCCGAAACGTTTACCGAATAGCGCGTCGCGCTTGCCAGAATGGAATCCTCGCGAAAAAACGCGTCCGACAGTGTTACAAACACATTGGGTTTCGATGTTATCTAGCG
Organism: Protaetia brevitarsis; assembly: GCA_004143645.1. Lineage (NCBI taxonomy): Eukaryota > Metazoa > Arthropoda > Insecta > Coleoptera > Scarabaeidae > Protaetia > Protaetia brevitarsis. Next base: position 26,416 of record RXPK01004565.1, on the reverse strand, counting down.
GCCTCTGGACGCTTCTTATGTCCCAGAATAAGAGGAAAAACGGCCAAGAACGCGTGTTTTTTGCGTTTTTAACATAACTCCGAACGACAGTACTAGAGGTTCTCTTGGTCTCAAAATATTCGCATCGACCACGCGAAACATCGACCGCCACCGCACTAGAACAAAATCGGAGCGATTAGTTGCCCGCAAAGTTAACGATTTAGGGGTGGAAAAATAGAAATTTAACGATGTTTCAGCACATTTTTGCGAATTACTCGGAACGGTTGAAAGGATATCGAGTTCCGGTTTTTGAGCATTCGAATCCCCGTCGCAATGCGCATCTGATAGGCTACACTAGAACGCTCTGAGCGTCGATATAAACCTCAAAAACTTTACCTCAAATATCTCGAAACGCTTAGAGAATCGGATTTCGTGCTTTTTTTCATTCGAGTCGCCGTCTCGATGCGCGTCTAATGACTACCCACAAAGGCTCTAGGCGACCATTTTTATCTCAAAAACTTTGACCCAAATATCCGGAAACGTTAGATATATCGGATCGCGCGTTTATTACCGTCATTCCTCGTCGGAAGAGCGTCTAAAGTTACCCGCGGACGCCGTAGCGTCGAATGTATTTCAAACTTTGAACGCCCATATTCGAGAACGGTAATAGCTAGGAGGACGCGCCGGCGGCATTCGATTCCGCCGAAGAGACGCGTATTTTGATGTGTAATACGTTGGGTTATCTACAAGCTTAGTGATTGTTTTACCGATATTGCTAAAATTTCGATCAAAATTTACGTTTTTGCCGATATTCCGAAACGGTGACCGATTAGTCCTCGCGCTCGCCAGAAATGGAATCCTCGCCGAAAAACGCGTCCCGACAGTGTACAACAATTGAGGTTCATTTTATCTAGCGGCTCTGGACGCTATCTTATGTCCCACGAATAAGAAAAATGGCAAGAAACGCGTGTTTTTTTTCGTTTTTTTAACATAACCTCCGGAACGACAGAGCTAGAGGTTCTGCTTGGTCTCAAAAAATATTCGCATCGACCACGAACATCGCGCACCGCACTAAACAAAATCGGCATAGTTTGCCCGCAAAGTAACGATTTAGGGTGTGAAAAATAAGGAATTTAAACGATTTTTCAGCACATTTCGAATATCTCGGAAACGGGAAAGATATCGAGTTCCGTTTTGAGCATTCGAATCCCCGTGCAATGCGCAATCTGATAGGCTACACTAAAGGCTCTAGCGTCGTATAAACCTCAAAAACTTTGACTCAAATATCTCGGAAACGGTTAGAATATCGGATCTGCTTTTTCATTCGATTCGCCGTCCTCGATGCGCGTCTATGGACTACCCACAAAGGCTCTAGGGACCATTTTTATCTCAAAAACTTTGACCTCAAATACTCTCGAAACGTTAGAGATATCGGATCGTTGCTTTTTTCATTTCGATTCGCCTCACGATGCGCGTCTAACGGACTTAGCCCACGAAGGCCTAGGACCATTTTTATACCCAAACTTTGACCTCAAAATTCGCGAAACGTTAAATATCGGACGCGCTTTATACCGTTCGAATTCCTCTCGGAAGACGCGGTCTAAAGGTTAACCCCGGCGGACGCCGTACGTCGATTTTTAATTTCAAACTTTGAAGCCCATATCTCGAGAACGGTAGTGCTTTAGGAGGACGCGCGCGGCGGCATTCGATTCCGCTGCGAAGAGACCTTTTGAGTGATACTGTTGGGGTTATCTCAAGGCTTTAGTGATTTTTTACCGATATTTGCTTAAAATTTTTCGATCAAAATTTACGTTTTTTGCCGATATTTCCAAACGGTTACGATAGCGGCTGTCGTGCGCTGCCAGAAAATGAATCCTCGCCAAAAAAACGCCGTCCGACCAGTGTACAGCACATTGAGTTTCGAGTTATCTAGCGGCTTGGACGCGATCTTATGTCCAGAATAAGAAAAATGGCCAAGAAAACGCGTGTGTTTCGTTTCTTTAACATAACTCCGGAACGACATAGTTAGAGGTTTGCTTGGTCAAAATATTCGCATCGACCAACGCGAACATCGCGCACCGCACGTAGAACAAAATCGGACGATAGTTTGCCCGCAAGAGACCACGATTCTTAGGGAGTGAAAAATAAGGAAACTTTAACTATTTTTCAGCACATTTTGCGATATCCTCGAAACGGTCGCAAAGATAATTCGAGTTTTCCGGTTTTAAGCATTCGAATCCCCGTCGCAATGCGCATCTGATAGGCTACACTTAGAACGCTCTTAGGCGTCATATAGAACCTCAAAAACTTTGACCTCAAATATTCGGAAACGGTTAGAGATATCGATCGTGCTTTTTTTCATTTCGATCGCCGTCCTCGAATGCGCGCTAATGGACATACCCACCAAAGGCTCTAGGACCATTTTTATCCAAAAACTTTGACCTGCAAATATCTCGGAAACGGTTAGAGATATCGGACCGCTTTATACCGTTCGATTCCTCGTCGGAAGACGGTCTAAAGTGACCCCCGCGGACGCCGTAGCGTCATTTTAGTTTCAAACCTCTTGAACGCCCATATCTCGAGAACGTAAGTGCTAGGAGGACGCGCCGGGCGGCATTCGTATTCCCCGCGAAGAACGCGTATTTTGATGTGTAATACGTTGGGGTTATCTCAAGCTTAGCTGATTTCTTTACCCGATATTTCCTAAAATTTTCGATCAAAAATTACGTTTTTGCCGATATTTTCGAAACGGTTTCCGATTACGCGTCGCGGCTGCCAAAATGGAATTCCTCGCCGAAAAAAACGCTGTCCGACATGTAACAAACACATTGAGGCTCGATGTTATCTAGCGGCTCTGACGCTACTCTTATGTCCCAGAATTAATGCAAAAATGCCAAGAAGAAACGCGTTGTTTTTTTCGTTTTTTTAACATCAACTCCGAACGACAGTTAGCTTAGAGGTCTGCTTGGTTCTCAAAATATTCGCATTCGACCACCGAACAATCGCGCACCGCACTAGAACAAATCCGAGCGATAGTTTGCCCGCAAAGTACCGCGATTTAGGGTGAAAAAATAAGAAATTTAACATTTTCAGACATTTTGCGAATATCTGAAAGCGTGAAAGATATCGAGTCCGGTTTTAAGCATTCGAATCCCCGTTCGCAATGACGCATCTTGATAGGCTACACAGAACGCTCTAGCGTCGATATAAACCTCAAAAACTTTGACTCAAATATTCTCGAAAACGGTGAAGATACGGATCGTGTTTTTTTCATTCGATCGCTCGTCTCTCTCTCTGCGTTCTAATGGACTACCACAAAGGCTTCTAGGACCTTTTTTAAATCCAAAAACTTGACCTCAATAATCTCGAAACGGTAAGATATCGGATCTTGCTTCTTTTCATTCGATTCGCCGTCACGATGCGCGTCTAACGGACTAACCCCACAAAGCTCTAGGGACCATTATATTATATCCGAATATGATCAAATAATCATCGGAACGGTAGAGAATATCGGATCGCGCTTTATACCGTCGATTCTCGTCGGAAGACGCGTCTAAAGGTTACCCCGCGGACCCGTTAGCGGTCGATTTTAAGTTTCAAACTTTTGAACGCCACATATCTCGAGAACGAAGTTGCGAGGAGGACCGCGCGGCGGCATTCGATGCGCGCCGAAGAGGACGCGTATTTTATGTGTAATACTTGGGTTACTCAAGGCTTAGTGATTTTTTACCGACTATTTGCTAAAATTTCGAATCAAAATTACCGTTTTGCGATATTCCGAAACGGTTACCATAGCGCGTTCGGCGCTGCCAGAAATGGAATCCTCGCCGAAAAACGCGTCCGAACAGGATACAGGCACATTGAGCGGTTTCGAGTTTATCTAGGCTCTGGCGCATCTTATGTCCCGAATATAAGAAAAACGGCCAAGAACCGTGTTTTTTCGTTTTTAACATAACTCCGGAACGAACGTTAGCTAGCAGGGTTTCTCTTGTCTCAAATATCGCAATAACGACCACGCGCAACATCTGCGCACCGCACTAGAAACAAAATCGGACAGCGATAGTTTGCCGCAAAGTAACGAGTTAGGGGTGAAAAATAAGAAATTTAACTATTTTCAGCACATTTTTGCGAATATCTCGGAAACGGTGAAAGAATATCGATCCGGTTTAAGGCATTCGAAATCCCCGTTCCAATGCGATCTGATAGCGTACACTAGAACGCTCTAGCTCGATATAAACCTCAAAAACTTTACCTCAAAAATATCTCGGAAACGCGCTTAGAGATATCGGATTGCGTGCTTTTTTTCATTCGATTCCCGTCTCGATGCGCGTCTAATGACTACCCACAAAGGCTCTAGGGACCATTTTTATCGCAAAAACTTGACTCAAATATCTCGGAAAACGGTTTTAGAGATATCGGATCGTGCTTTTTTCAATTCGATTCGCCGTCACGCATGCGCGTTCTAACGGACTACCACAAAGGCTCTAGGGACCATTTTTATATCCCAAACTTTGACCTCAATATCTCGAAACGGTTAGAGATATCGGATCGCGTGTATCCGTTTCCGATTCCTCGTCGGAAGACGCCGTCTAAAGGTTACCCCGCGGGACGCCGTAGCGTCGATTTTAAGTTTCAAACTTTAACGCCATATCTCGAGACGGTAAGTGCTAGGAGGACGCGCGCGGCTGGCATTCGATTCCGCGCGAAGAAACGCGTATTTTGATGTGTAATACGTTGGGTTATCTCAAGGCTTAGGTGATTTTTTACCGATATTTGCAAAATTTTCGATCAAAATTTTACGTTTTTGCCGAGATTTTCCGAAACGGTTACCGATAGCGCTTCGCGCTGCCAGAAATGGAATCCTCGCCGAAAAACGCCGCCGACATTACAGCACATTGAGGTCGATGTTATTCTACGGCTCTGGACGCTTCTTTGTCCCAGAATAAGAAAATGGCCAAGAAACGCGTGTTTTTTTCGTTTTTTTAACATAAACTCCGAACGACAGTAGCTAGAGGGTTCTGCTTGGTTCTCAAAATTTCGCAATCGACCACGCGAACATCGCGCACGCACTAGAACAAAACGGAGCGATGAGTTTGCCCGCAAAGTAAACGATTTAGGGGTGAAAAATAAGGAAAAGTTAAACATTTTCAGCACATGTTTGCGAATATCATCGGAAACGGTGAAGATATCGAGTGCCGGTTTTAAGCATTCGAATCCCCGCGCAATGCGCAATCTGATAGGCTACACTAGGGGAACCTCTAGCGTCATATAACCTCAAAAACTTTACCTCAAAATATCTCGAAAACGGTTAAGAATCGGATCTGCTTTTTTTTTCATTCGATTCGCCGTCTCGATGCGCGTCTAATGGACTAGCCCACAAAGCTCTAGGCGACCATTTTGATCTCAAAAACTTTGACTCAAAATCTCGGAACGGTTAGAGATAGCGGATCTCGCTTTATACCGTTCGATTCTCGTCGAAGACCGTCTAAAGGTTACCCCGCGGACGCCGTAGCGTCGATTTTAAGTTTCAAACTTTGAACGCCCATATCTCGAGAACGGTAAGTGCTAGAGGACGCAGCGCGGCGGATTTCGATGCCGCGCAAGAGACGCGTATATGTGATGTGTAATACGTTGGGGTTATCTTCAAGGCTTAGGTGATTTTTGTTACCGATATATGCTAAAATTTTCGATCAAAATTTACGTTTTTTGCGATATATTTCCGAAACGGTTACCCGAAGCGCGTCGGCGCTGCCCAGGAATGGAATCCTCGCCGGAAAAAACGGCGTCCGAACAGTGTACAACACATTGAGGTTTCGATGTTATCTAGCGGCTCTGACGCTATCTTATGTCCCAGAATAAGAAAAAAACGCCAAGAAACGCGGTTTTTTTCGTTTTTTAACAAACTCCGCAACGACAGTAGCTAGAGGGTTCTGTTTGGTCTCAAAATATTCGCATGCGACCACGCGAAACATCGCGACCGCACTAGAACAAAATCGGAGGCGATAGTTTGCCGCAAAGTAACGAATTAGGGGTGAAGAAATAAGGAAATGTAACGATTTTCAGCACATTTTTCGAATATCTCGGGAAAACGGGAAGATATCGAGTTCCTTTTAAGCATTCGGAATCCCCGTCGCAAGCGCAATCTGAAGCCACACGAGAACGCTCTAGCGTCTTTTAAACCTCAAAAACTTTAAACCATCAAATATCTCGGAAAACGTTAGAGATATTCGGATCGTGCTTTTTTTCATCGATTCGCCGTCACGATGCGCGTCTAACGGACTACCCACAAAGCTTTAGGACATTTTTATCTCAAAAACTTTGACATCAAATATCTCGAAAACGAGTTTTAGAAGATATCGATTCGTGCTTTTTTCATTCGATTCGCCGTCACGATGCGCGTCTTAACGGACTACCCAGCAAAGGCTCTAGGACCATTTTTATATCCGAAAATTGACCTCAAATATCTCGGAAACGTATAGAGATATCGGATCGCGCTTTATACCGTTCGATTCCTCGTCGGAAGACGCGTTCTAAGGGTTACCCCCGCCGCACGCCGTAGCGTCGATTTTAAAGGTTTCAAACTTTGAACGCCCATATCTCGATAACGTTTAAGAGTGCTAGGAGACGGCGCGCGACAGGCAATCGATTCGCGCGAAGAGGCGCGTATTTTTATGTTTTAATACGTTGGGGTTTATCTCAAGGCTTAGGTGATTCTTTTACCGATATTTCTAAAATTTCGATCAAAATTTACCGTTTTTTGCCATATTTCCGAAAACGGTTACCGATGAGCGCGTCGGCGCTGCCAGAAATGGAACCTCGCCGAAAAAACGCGTCCGACAGTGTACAACACATTGAGGTTTCGATGTTATCTTAGCGGCTCTGGACGCTTCTTAATGTTGCCAGAATAAGAAAAACGGCCAAAGAAACGCGTGTTTTTTTCGTTTTTAACAGGAACTTCCCGGAACGACCAGTAGCTAGAGGTTCTGCTTGTCTCAAAATATTCGCATCGACCACGCGAACATCGCGCACCGCACTAGAACAAAATCGCGAGCATAGTTTGCCCGCAAAGTAACATTAGGGTGTGAAAATAAAGGAAAATTTAACGATTTCGCACATTTTTTGCGAATATCTCGGAAACGGTGAAGATATCGAGTTCCGAGTTTTGGCATTCGAATCCCCGTCGCAATGCGCATCTGATAGGCTACACTAGAACGCTCTAGCTCGATATTTAAACCTCAAAAACTTTGACCTCAAATATCTCAGGAAACGGTAGAGTTAGAGATATCGGATCGTGCTTTTTTCATTCGATTCCGCCGCCGATGCGGTCTAATGGACTACCCACAGAAGGCTTAGGGACCATTTTTATCTTCAAAAACTTTGACTCAAATATCTCGGAAACGGTCTAGAGATATCGGATCGCTTTTATACCTTCGATGTTCCTCGTCGGAAGACGCTCTAAAGGTTAACCCGCGGACGCCGTAGCTCGATTTAAGTTTACAAACTTGAAAACGCCCAATATTTCTCGAGAAACGTAAGTGCTAGGAGGACGCCGCGGCGCATTCGATTCCGCGCGAAGAGACGCGTATTTTATGTGTAATACGTTCGGTTATCTCAAGGCTTAGGTGATTTTTTACCGATATTTGTAAAATTTTCGAAAAATCAAAATTTACTTTTTTGCCCATATTGCCGAAACGGTTACGATAGCGCGTCGGCGCTTGCCAGAAATGAATCTCGCCCGAAAAAAACGCGTCGACAGTTGTACAACACACTTAGGTTTCCGATTTATTTTCTAGCGGCTCGGACGCTATCTTATGTCCAGAAGTAAGAAAAAAATGCCAGAAACGCGTGTTTTTTCGTTTTTTTAACATAACTCCGAACGACAGAGCTAGCAGGTTCGGCTTGGTCTCAAAAATATTCGCATCACCACGCGAACATCGCCACGCACTAGAACAAAATCGAGCGATAGTTTGCCCGCCAAAGTAACGATTTAGGGTGAAAATAAGGGAAATTAACATTTTCAGCACATTGTTCGAATTATCTTCGGAAACGGTGAAAATATCGAGTTCCGGTTTTTGAGCATTCGTGTAAATCCCGTCGCAATGCGCATCTGATAGGCTACACTAGAACGCTCTAGGCGTCGATATAAACCCAAAAACTTTTGACTCAATATCTCGAAACGTTTAGAGATATCGGACGTGCTTTTTTCATTCGATTCCCGTCTCGATGCGCGTTAATGACTACCCACAAGGCTCGTGGAGGACCATTTTTATCTCAAAAACTTTGACCTCAAATATCTCGGAACGGTTAGATATATCGGATCGTGCTTTTTTTCATTCGATTCGCCGTCACGATGCGCGTCTAACGGACTACCCACGAAGGCTCTTAGGACCATTTTTATATCCCAAACTTTGACTTCAAATATCTCGGAAACGGAGAGATATCGGATCGCCTTTATACCGTTCGATTCTTCGTCGGAAGACGCGTCTAAAGTTACCCGCGACGCCGCAGCGGATTTAAGTTTCAAACTTTAACGCCATATCTGAGAACGGTAAGTGCTAGGAAGGCGCGCGGCGGCATTTCGATCCGCGCAAGAGACGCTATTTTGGTGTAATACGTTGGGTATCTCAAGGCTTTAGGTGATTTTTTACGATATTTGCTAAAATTTTCGATCAAATTTCGTTTTTTGCCATTCCGAAACGGTTACCGATAGCGCTCGGCGCTGCCAGAAATGGAATCCTCGCCGAAAAACCGCGTCCCCAGGTACAGCCACTTGAGGGTTTCGATGTATCTAGGGCTCTGGACGCTATCTTATGTCCAGAATAAGAAAATTGCCAAGAACGCGGTTTTCGTTTTTTAACATAAACTCCGAAGACAGTACTAGAGGGTCTGCTTGTCTCAAAATATTCGCATCGACCACGCAACATCGCCAACCGCACTAGAACAAAATTCGGAGCGATAGTTGCCCGCAAAGTAACGATTAGGGTGAAAAATAAGGAAATTTACTATTTTCAGCACATTTTGCAATATCTCGGAAACGTGAAAGATATCGAGTTTCGGTTTTAAGCATTCGAATCCCCGCGCAATGCCATCTGATAGCTACACAGGGAACGCCTATCGTCGTTATAAACCTCAAAAACTTTGACCTCAAATATCTCGGGAAACGTTAGAGATATCGGACGTGCTTTTTTCATTGATTCGCCGTCCGATGGGCGTCTATGGACTACCACAAAGCTCTAGACATTTTTATCTCAAAAACTTTGACCTTCAATATTCGAAACGTTAGAGATATCGGATCGCCTTATACCGTTCGATCCTCGTCGGAATACGCGTCTAAAGGTTACCCGCGACGCCGTAGCGTGATTTTAAGTTTCAAACTTGACGCCCAATCTCGAGAACGAATGCTAGGAGACGCGCGCGGCGCATTCGATTCGCGCGAAGAGACGCGTATTTTTGTGTAATACGTTGGTTATCTCAAGGCTTAGGTTGTTTTTTACCGATATTTGCTAAATTTTCGATCAAAATTTACTTTTTTTGCCGATATTTCCGAAACGTTACATACGCGTCGCGCTGCCGAAATGGAATCCTCGCCGAAAAATGCGCCGACTGTTACAGCACTTTTGAGTTTCGATGTATCTAGCGGCTCTGGACGCTATCTAGTCCCAGAATAAGAAAAGGCCAAAAACGCGTGTTTTCGTTTTTTTTAACATAACTCCGAACGACAGTAGCCTAGAGGGTTCTGCTTGGTCTCAAAATTATCGCATCGACCTATGCGAACATCGCGCACCGGCACTAGAACAAAATCGGAGCGATAGTTTTGCCCGCAAGAGTAACGATTTAGGGGTGAAAAATAAGGAATTTTAACGATTTTCAGCACATTTTTGCGATTATCTCGGAAACGGTTTAAGATATCGAGTTCCGGTTTTGAGCATTCGAATCCCGTCGCAATGCGCATCTTGATAGGCTACACTAGACGCTCTAGCTTCATATAAACCTCACAAAACTTTGACCTCAAATATCTCGGAAACGGTTAAGATATCGGATCGCGCTTTTTTTCATTCGATTCGCCGTCTCGATGCGCGTCTAATGGACTACCCACAAAGGGCTCTAGGGACCATTTTATTCTCAAAAACTTTTACCTCAAATATCTCGGAAACGGTTAGAGATATCGATCATGCTTTTTTCATTCGATTCGCCGTCACGTAGCGCGTCTAAGCGACTACCACGAAGGCTCTAGGGACTATTTTTAATCCCAACTTTGACCTCAAATATCTCGGAAACGGTTAGAGAATCGGATCGCGCTTTATACCGTTCGATTCCTCGTCGGAAGACGCGTTCTAAAGGTTACCCGTGGACGCCGTTAGCGTTGATTTTAAGTTTCAAACTTGTTTAACGCCCATATCTCGAGAACGGTAAGTGCTAGGAGGACGCGCGCGAGGCATTCGATTTCGCGCGAAGAGACGCGTATTTTGATGTGTAATACGTTGGGGTATCTCAAGGCTTAGGTGATTTTTACCGATATTTGCTAAAATTTTCGATCAAAATTTACGTTTTTGCCGATTTTCCGAAACGGTTACCGATAGCGCGTCGCGCTGCCAGAAATGGAATCCTCGCCGAAAAAACGCGTCCGACAGTGTACAGCACATGGTTGTGGTTTCGATGTTATCTAGCGGCGTCTGGACGCTATCTTATGTCCCAGAATAAGAAAAATGGCCAAGAAACGCGTTTTTTTTGCGTTTTTTTAACATAACTCCGAAACGACAGTAGCTAGAGGGTTCTGCTTGTCTCAAAATATTCGCATCGACCAGCGCAACATCGCGCACCGCACTAGAACAAAATCGGCAGCGATAGTTTGCCCGCAAAGTAACGATTTAGTGTGAAAAATAAGGAAATTTAACGCTTTTCAGCCACATTTTGCGAATATCTCGGAAACGGTGTGGAAAGATATCGAGTTTCGGTTTGAGCATTCGAATCCCCGTCGCAATGCGCATCTGATAGGCTACACTTAGAACGCTCTAGCGTCGATATAAACCTCAAAACTTTGACCTCAAATATCTGCGGAAACGGTTAGAGATATCGGATCGTGCTTTTTTCATTCATTTCGCCGTCTCGATGCGCGTCTAATGGACTACCCACAAAGGCTCTTAGGACCATTTTTATCTCAAAAACTTTGACCTCAAATATCTCGGAACGGTTAGATATTATTCGGTCGTGCTTTTTTCATTCGATTCGCCGTCACGATGCGCGTCTAACGGACTACCCACGAAGCTTAGGACCATTTTATATCCCAAACTGTGACCTCAATAATCTCGGAAACGGTTAGAGATATCGGATCGCGCTTTATACCGTTCGATTCCTCGTCGGAGACGCGTCTAAGGGTTACCCCGCGGACGCCGTAGCGTCGATTTTAAGTTTCAAACTTTGAACGCCCATATCTAGAGAACGGTAAGTGCTAGAGGACGCGCGCGCGGCATTCGATTCCGCGCGAAGAACCGTATTTTGATGTGTAATACGTTGGGTATCTTCAAGGCTTAGGTGATTTTTTACCGATATTTGCTAAAATTTTCGATCAAAATTTACGTTTTTGCCGATATTTCCGAAACGGTTTCCGATAGCGCGTCGGCGCTGCCAGAATGGAATACCTCGCCGAAAAACGCGTCCGACAGTGTACAGCACATTGCAGTTTCGATGTTATCTAGCGGCTCTGGACCTATCTTATGTCCCAGAATAAGAAAAATGGCCAAGGAAACGCGTTTTTTTTCGTTTTTTTAACTTAACTCCGGAACGACAGTAGCTAAGGGTTCTGCTTGCTTCTCAAAAATATTCGCATCGTACCAGCGAACATCGCGCACCGCACTAGAACAAAATCGGAGCGATAGTTTGCCCGCCAAAGTAACGATGTTAGGGGTGAAAAATAAGGAAATTTAACTATATTTCAGCACATTTTTGCGAATATCTCGGAAACGGTGAAAGATATCGAGTTTCCGGTTTTAAGCATGTCGAATCCCCGTCGCCAATGCGCATTCTGATAGGCTACACTAGAACGCTCTAGCCTCGATATAAACCTCACAAACTTTGACCTCAAATATCTCGGAAACGGTTAGAGATATCGGATCGTGCTTTTTTCATTCGATTCGCCGGTCTCGATGCGCGTCTAAAGACTACCCACAAAGGCTCTAGGACCATTTTTATCTCAAAAACTTACCTCAAATATCTCGAAACGGTTAGAGATATCGATCGCGCTTTATACCGTTCGATTCCTCGTCGGAAGACGCGTCTAAAGGTTACCCGCGGACGCCGTAGCGTCGATTTTAGTTTCAAACTTGAACGCCCATATCTCGAAAACGGTAAGTGCTAGTGAGGACGCGCGCGGCGCATTCATTCCGCGCGAAGAGACGCGTATTTTTGATGTGAATACGTTGGGGTTATGCTCAAGCTTAGTGATTTTTTACCGATTTTTTCTAAAATTTTCGATCAAAATTTACGTTTTGCCGATATTTCCGAAACGGTTACCGATAGCGCGTTCGGCGCTGCCAGAAATGAATCCTCGCCGAAAAATGCGTCCGGACATTTTTAAGCACATTGAGGTTCGATGTTATCTAGCGGCTCTGGACGCTATCTTATGTCCCAGAATAAGAAAAATGGCCAAGAAACGCCGTGTTTTTTTCGTTTTTTAACATAACTCCGGAACTAACAGTAGCTTAGAGGTTCTGCTTGGTCTCAAATATTCGCATCGGACCACGCGAAACATCGCCACCGCACTAGAACAAAATCGGAGCGATAGTTGCCCGCAAAGTAACGATTTAGGGGTGAAAAATAAGGAAATTTAACGATTTTCAGCACATTTTTGCGAATATCTCTGAAACGTGAAAGATTATCGAGTTCCGGTTTGCAGCATTCGAATCCCCGTCGCAATGCGCATCTGATAGGCTACACTAGAACGCTCTAGCGTCTATATAAGCCTCAAAAACTTTGACCTCAAATATCTCGGAACGAGTTAGAGATATCGGATTCGTGCTTTTTTTCTTTCGATTTCGCGTTCTCGATTGCGCGTCTAATGGACTACCCACAAAGGCTCTAGTGACCATTTTATCTCAAAAACTTTGACCTCAAATTATCTCGGAAACGGTTAAGATAGTCGGATCGTGCTTTTTTTCATTCGATTCTCCGTCACGATGCTCGTCTAACGGACTACCCACGAAGCTCTAGGACCATTTTTATATCCCAAACTTTGACCTCAAATATTCGGAAACGCTTTAGAGATATCGGATCGCGCTTTATACCGTTCGATTCCTCGTCGGAAGACGCGTCTAAAGTTACCCTGTGACGCCGTAGCGTTTATTTTAAGTTTCAAACTTTGAACGCCCATATCTCGAGAACGGTAATGCTAGAGGACGCGCGCGGCGCATTCGATTTCGCGCGAAGAGACGCGTATTTTGATGTGTAATACGTTGTGGTTATCTCAAGGCTTTAGGTGATTTTTTCCTATATTTGCTAAAATTCGATCAAAAATTTACGTTTTTTGCCGATATTTCCGAACGGTTACCGATAGCGCGTCGGCGCTGCTGCCAGAAATGGAATCCTCGCCGAAAAAACGCGTCGACAGTGTACAGCACATGAGGTTCGATGTTATCTACGGCTCTGGACGCTATCTTATGTCCCAGAATAAGAAAAATGGGCCAAGAAACCGTGTTTTTTTTCGTTTTTTTTAACATAACTCCGGAACGACAGTAGCTAGAGGTTTCTGCTTGGTCTCAAAATATTCGCATCACCACGTCGAACATCGCGCACCGCACTAGAACAAAATCGAGCGATAGTTTCCGCAAAAGTACGATTTAGGGGTGAAAAATAAGGAAATTTAACGATTTTCAGCACATTTTTGCGGAATATCTCGGGGAAACCGTTTGAAAGATATCGAGTTCCGGTTTTGAGCATTCGAAATCCCCGTCGCAATGCGCATCTGATAGGCCTATACTAGGACGCTCTAGCGTCGATTTAAAACCTCAAAAACTTTGACCTCAAATATCTCGGCAACGGTTAGAGATATCGGATCGTGCTTTTTTTCATTCGATTCGCCGTCACGATGCGCGTCTAACGGACTACCCACAAAGGCTCTAGCGACCATTTTTATATCCGAAATTTTGACCTCAAATATCTCGGAAACGGTTAGAGTATATCGGATCGCCTTTATACCGTTCGATTCCTCGTCGGAAGACGCGTCTAAAGGTTACCCCGCGGACGCCCGTAGCGTCGATTTTAAGTTTCAAACTTTGAACGCCCATATCTCGAGAACGGTAAGTGCTAGGAGGACGCGCGCGCGGCATTCGATTCCGCGCGAAGAGCGCGTATTTTGATGTGTAATACCGTTGGGTTATCTCAAGGCTTAGGTGATTTTTTACCGATATTTGCTAAAATTTTCGATCAAAATTTACGTTTTTTGCCGATATTTCCGAAAACGGTTACCGATAGCGCGTCGGGCTGCCAGAAATGGAATCCTCGCCGAAAAACGCGTCCGACAGTGTACAACACATTGAGGTTTCGATGTTATCTAGCGGCTCTGGACGCTATCTTATGTCCCAGAATAAAGAAAAACGGCCAAGAAACGCGTGTTTTTTCGTTTTTTTAACATAAACTCCGGAACGACAGTAGCTAGAGGGTCTGCTTGGTCTTCAAAATATTCGCATCGACCACGCGAACATCGCGCACCGCACTAGAACAAAATCGAGCGATAGTTTGCCCGCAAAGTAACGATTTAGGGGTGAAAAATAAGGAAATTTAACGATTTTCAGCACATTTTTGCGAATATCTCGGAAACGGTGAAAGATATCGAGTTCCGGTTTTGAGCATTCGAATCCCCGTCGCAATGCGCATCTGATAGGCTACACTAGAACGCTCTAGCGTCGATATAAACCTCAAAAACTTTGACCTCAAATATCTCGGAAACGGTTAGAGATATCGGATGGTGCTTTTTTTTCATTCGATTCGCCGTCTCGATGCGCGTCTAATGGACTACCCACAAAGGCTCTAGGGACCATTTTTATCTCAAAAACTTTGACCTCAAATATCTCGGAAACGGTTAGAGATATCGGATCGTGCTTTTTTCATTCGATTCGCCGTCACGATGCGCGTCTAACGGACTACCCACAAAGGCTCTAGGGACCATTTTTATATCCCAAACTTTGACCTCAAATATCTCGGAAACGGTTAGAGATATCGGATCGCGCTTTATACCGTTCGATTCCTCGTCGGAAGACGCGTCTAAAGGTTACCCCGCGGACGCCGTAGCGTCGATTTTAAGTTTCAAACTTTGAACGCCCATATCTCGAGAACGGTAAGTGCTAGGAGGACGCGCGGCGGCATTCGATTCCGCGCGAAGAGACGCGTATTTTGATGTGTAATACGTTGGGGTTATCTCAAGGCTTAGATGATTTTTTACCGATTTGCTAAAATTTCGAATCAAAATTTACGTTTTTGCCGATATTTCCGAACGGTTACCGATAGCGCGTCGGCGCTGCCAGAAATGGAATCCTCGCCGAAAAACGCGTCCGACAGTGTACAACACATTCATGTTTCGATGTTATCTAGCGGCTCTGGACCGTATCTTATGTCCAGAATAAGAAAAACGCCAAGAAACGCGTGTTTTTTTCGTTTTTTTTAAACATAACTCCGGAACGACAGTTGCTAGAGGGTTCTGTTTGGTCTCAAAATATTCGCATCGACCACGCGAACATCGCGCACCGCCCTAGAACAAAATCGGAGCGATAGTTTGCCCGCAAAGTAACGATTTAGGGGTGAAAAATAAGGAAATTTAACGATTTTCAGCACAATTTTGCGAATATCTCGGAAACGGTGAAAGATATCGAGTTCCGGTTTTGAGCATTCGAATCCCCGTCGCAATGCGCATCTGATAGGCTACACCAGAACGCTCTAGCGTCGATATAAACCTCAAAAACTTTGACCTCAAATATCTCGGAAACGGTTAGAGATATCGGATCGTGCTTTTTTTCATTCGATTCGCCGTCTCGATGCGCGTCTAATGGACTACCCACAAGGCTCTAGGGACCATTTTTATCTCAAAAGACTTTGACCTCAAATATCTCGGAAACGGTTAGAGATATCGGATCGTGCTTTTTTCATTCGATTCGCCGTCTCGATGCGCGTCTAATGACTACCCACAAAGGCTCTAGGGACCATTTTTATCTCAAAAACTTTGACCTCAAATATCTCGGAAACGGTTAGAGATATCGGATCGGTGCTTTTTTCATTCGATTCGCCGTCACGATGCGCGTCTAACGGACTACCCACAAAGGCTCTAGGGACCATTTTTATATCCGAAAGTTTGACCTCAAATATCTCGAAAACGCGTTAGAGATATCGGATCGCGCTTTATTACCGTTCGATTCCTCTTCAGAAGACGCGTCTAAAGGTTACCCCGCGGACGCCGTAGCGTCGATTTTAAGTTTCAAACTTTGAACGCCCATATCTCGAGAACGGTAAGTGCTAGGAGGACGCGCGCGCGGCATTCGATTCCGCGGGAAGAGACGCGTATTTTGATGTGTAATACGTTTGGGTTATCTCAAGGCTTAGGTGATTTTTTACTGATATTTGCTAAAATTTTCGATCAAAATTTACGTTTTTTGCCGATATTTCCGAAACGGTTACCGATAGCGCGTCGCGCTGCCAGAAATGGAATCCTCGCCGAAAAAACGCGTCCGACAGTGTACAACACATTGAGTTTCGATGTTATCTAGCGGCTCTGGACGGTATCTTATGTCCCAGAATAAGAAAAACGCCAAAGAAACGCGTGTTTTTTTGTTCGTTTTTTAACATAACTCCGGAACGACAGTAGCTAGAGGGTTCTGCTTGTCCCAAAAATTCGCATCGACCACGCGAACATCGCGCACCGCGCTAGAACAAAATCGGAGCGATAGTTTGCCGCCAAGTGAACTATTTAGGGGTGAAAAAATAAGGAAATTTAACGATTTTCAGCACATTTTTGCGAATATCTCGGAAACGGTAAAAGATATCGAGTTCCGGTTTGAGCATTCGAATCCCCGTCGCAATGCGCATCTGATAGGCTATACTAGGACGCTCTAGCGTCGATTTAAACCCTCAAAAACTTTAACCTCAAGTATCTCGGAAACGGTCAGAGATATCGGATCGTGCTTTTTCATTCGATTCGCCGTCACGATGCGCGTCTAACGGACTACCCACAAAAGGCTCTAGGGGACCATTTTTATCTCAAAAAACTTTGACCTCAAATATCTCGGAAACGGTTAGAACGATATCGATCGTGCTTTTTTTCATTCGATTAGCCGTCACGATGCGCGTCTAACGGACCCACCCACAAAGGCTCTAGGACCATTTTATCTCAAAAACTTTGACCTCAAATATCTCGGAAACGGTTAGAGATATCGGATCGTGCTTTTCATTCGATTCGCCGTCACGATGCGCGTCTAACGGACTACCCACAAAGGCTGTAGGGGACCATTTTTAATTCCGAAACTTGTACTTCAAATATCTCGGAAACGGTTAGAGATATCGGATCGCGCTTTATATCGTTCGATTCCTCGTCGGAAGACGCGTCTAAAGGTTAACCCCGCGGACGCCGTAGCGTCGATTTTAAGTTTCAAACTTTGAACGCCCATATCTCAGAGAACGGTAAGTGCTAGGAGGACGCGCGCGGCGGCATTCATTCCGCGCGAAGAGACGCGTATTTTGATGTGTAGTACGTTGGGGTTATCTCAAGGCTTAGTGAATTTTTACCGATATTTGCTAAAATTTTCGATCAAAATTTACGTTTTTTGCCGATATTTCCGAAACGGTTACCGATAGCGCGTCGGCGCTGCCAGAAATGGAATCCTCGCCGAAAAATGCGTCCGACAGTGTACAACACATTGAGGTTTCGATGTTATCTAGCGGCTCTGAGACGTATCTTATGTCCCAGAATAAGAAAAAACGGCCAAGAAACGCGTGTTTTTTTCGTTTTTTTTAACATAACTCCGGAACGACAGTACTAGAGGGTTCTGCTTGGTCCCCAAAATAATCGCATCGACCACGCGAACATCGCGCACCGCACTAGAACAAAATCGGAGCGATAGTTTGCCCGCAAAGTAACTATTTAGGGGTGAAAAATAAGGAAATTTAACGATTTTCAGCACATTTTTGCGAATATCTCGGAAACGGTAAAAGATATCGAGTTCCGCTTTTGAGCATTCGAATCCCCGTCGCAATGCGCATCTGATAGGCTATACTAGGACGCTCTAGCGTCGATTTAAACCTCAAAAACTTTAACCTCAATTATCTCGGAAACGGTCAGAGATATCGGATCGTGCTTTTTTTCATTCGATTCGCCGTCACGATGCGCGTCTAACGGACTACCCACAAAGGCTCTAGGACCATTTTTATCTCAAAACTTTGACCTCAAATATCTCGGAAACGGTTAGAGATATCGGATCGTGCTTTTTTTCATTCGATTAGCCGTCACGATGCGCGTCTAACGGACCACCCACAAAGGCTCTAGGGACCATATTTATCTCAAAAACTTTGACCTCAAATATCTCGGAAACGGTAGAGATATCGGATCGTGCTTTTTTTCATTCGATTCGCCGTCACGATGCGCGTCTAACGGAACTACCCACAAAGGCTCTAGGACCATTTTATATCCGAAACTTTGACCTCAAATATCTCGGAAACGGTTAGAGATAACGGATCGCGCTTTATACCGTTCGATTCCTCGTCGGAAGACGCGTCTAAAGGTTACCCCGCGGACGCCGTAGCGTCGATTTTAAGTTTCAAACTTTGAACGCCCATATCTCGAGAACGGTAAGTGCTAGGAGGACGCGCGCGGCGGCATTCGATTCCGCGCGAAGAGACGCGTATTTGATGTGTAATACGTTGGGTTATCTCAAGGCTTAGGTGATTTTTACCGATATTGCTAAAATTTCGATCAAAATTTACGTTTTTTGCCGATATTTCCGAAACGGTTACCGATAGCGCGTCGGCGCTGCCAGGAATGGAATCCTCGCCGAAAAACGCGTCCGACAGTGTACAACACATTGAGGTTTCGATGTTATCTAGCGGCTCTGGACGCTATCTTATGTCCCAGAATAAGAAAAACTGCCAAGAAACGCGTGTTTTTTTCGTTTTTTTAACATAACTCCGGAACGACAGTAGCTAGAGGGTTGGTCTCAAAATATTCGCATTTGTGTGGACTTCCCTTTTTAGCTGGGTTTTATTCCAAGGATTGATTTTGGTAATGATATCAATAAGGTATATTAATATTTATATTTACATTTTATTCTGTTTATCAACCGGATTAACAGTGTGTTATACTTTTCGGTTAATTTATTATGTATTAGTTGGAGATTTTAATTATTTAAGATTGAATGCTATTATAGATACAGGATTCAATATATTAAAGGGGATCTGTGTTAATGTTTTAGTTATTTTAAGGGGTAGAATATTAATGTGATTGCTATCTCCAACACCTTATTATATTTGTTTACCTTTTTTTATAAAAATATTAATTTTATTTTTATAACCTAAATAGCTTATATTTAGAGTATGATATTGAAGATATCAGGGAAGTTTATTTAATTCTTAAGTATTTATAAGATATAGATTTAATTATATAATGCAAATATTGTTAGGATTTATTGTTTTTTGGTGTGCCGTCACTGTCGATCGTTCAGAACGAACAAACCTTAAGCAACTATGCGAGTGCCGCCGCCTGTCAGCGGAGACTGCGCGCGATGCAAGGGCAGTCTGGGAAGTACCGTTGCCTGGGTTACAGTGCTGCTGCGCTATTGCATTTATTTGTTGTTGTTCATACATATTCATTAGTTTATAAAACGTTTCTTTTAATAAAAACAAATCTATCAGTTTTAATATAATCAAATCTATCAGTTTTAATATAATCAAATCTATCAATATAATGTATTTATTAAACTATATAAATAGAAGATTTATTACCAGAATTTTAGGTCGAAGCTAAATACAATATCTTGTTTCTTACTTAAGGTAAATTGATTGTGTCAATACCTTTTAACCCATTAATGGCCAAAGCATCATTAACGAAACATTATCATATATATATTTTTTCGTAATTGTACCTGGCATTTTTTTCTAGTTTCTAGTTATGAATATACTAGTAAGGCGTCAAATCAACAAATTCTATCACAGAAATCACAAATTTAAAATAATTTGTTGTCAAAATTGAAGTATGAAGTATTATCTTTTCAGGCAGCGACGAAGTGTTTTTCG
Organism: Protaetia brevitarsis; assembly: GCA_004143645.1. NCBI lineage: Eukaryota > Metazoa > Arthropoda > Insecta > Coleoptera > Scarabaeidae > Protaetia > Protaetia brevitarsis. Next base: position 6,175 of record RXPK01004565.1, on the reverse strand, counting down.
GAAATAAATAAAAGATATCGTAATGTATCTGATAAATGGTTGGGCTGTGCTTGACATATTTATTACTAAATAGGGAGGTGTTTAGATTGAAAAAAAGTTGTTTATTTTTCTTTGGATTACAGTTACAACCGTCCGACTTTAAAGTTTCGTTATCAATACTTTGGCATAATGTATAAACTAAAGGCGTTTTGTCATAATATATTATTTCTTCTTTTTCTAGTAGGTTTTGCGATATATTTTAGTTGCAGTTGTGCTCAAGTATCGTACGCACTTAACTGCTCTATTACTGCGCTTCCGTAAAATAATAAAAAAAAAAAACAGTTTGTACGTTGTTGTTCTTGCGGTGTTTGCGAACGTTGTTATATTTTAGTTTGATATATCTTGAAGGAGTAAGGTACGCACATTTCACTTTTTAGCATATGCACATATTATTTTTTAAAAACTTACAGCAATGTCTTTTGCGAAAAGTTACGAAATGAAAAGACCACTTTCTATTCGAGAATTGGAAGCTAGTTTAGAAGATATGGCTGATGTGGAAGATGGTGAAACAGATGCAATGTATATTCCACCGCCTGTTGACATTCTTACAGATGAAGAGGATATAAATGATACTCTTCTTATAGAGCAGCAAAATATAGGAGATATTGCCGGTACGATCGAAATACATTCAACTGGTGAATTTGAAGGTGATAAGGACTCGTCAGTTGTAGTAAATGAGCCAGGTACCAGTAGAAAGGGAGAAGCCAAGCAGAAAACGAACCAGTATGTTCCTTGCTGGTCAAAGACCAAACCACGTTACTCTTCATCGCCATCGTCCACTGAAGCTACAACAAAAGAAGAAATAAGTCGTCTGATAGGAGGGAAGACACCTTCAGAGATATTTTATTTATTTTTTGACGAAGATCTTTTAAATCTAATAGTTGAATTCGGTATGAATTTTAATACTTACGGGTTATCATACTCTTCCTGCTACTGACATGTACTGGTCTAAGGATTTCGATAAACGTGTCGACCTGGTTAGAAAATGTATGTTTTAGGAATACGTTCAGAGCTATCAAACGAAACTTACACATGGCAGATAATAATGCTTTAGACAAAAGCGATAAATTTGCCAAAGTGAGACGAATTTTTAATAAAATGAACAAAAAGTATTTACAGTTTGGTATATTTTCATATAATTTGTCTATCGATGAGCAAATGGTTCCATATTTTGGCAGACATTCTGCCAAAATGTTTATAAAAGGAAAGCCTGTTCGTTTTGGCTTTAAAATTTGGTGCCTTTGCAGTTCAGAAGAATACCTCTACCAATTCATACCTTACGGAGGTTCCTCTCCCGAAACAAAAAAATCCGAACATCCTTTGGGAACAAAAGTTGTTTTAGATTTACTAACTGTAGTTTTAAATCCATCGCAGTGCAGGGTGTTCTTTGACAACTTTTTTTCTAGTTATAATCTGTTTTGCTTGCCGAAAGAAAGAGGATTTTAATTTACTGGAACAATAAGAGAAAATCGTTTAGCAAAGTGCCCTTTAGAAAGCAGCAAATCAGTACAAAAAAAGGATAGAGGATATTTCGTTAGTATATACGAGAAAAACGCTGACTCGATGGAATGACAACTCAGTTGTTACTGTTGCAACTAATGATGATTACATACATCCACCTGTACATGTAAAACGGTATAATAGGAAACTACGTAAAGAATGCTCACTACCTCAGCCAATTGTTATAAATGATTATAACCAGCATATGGGTGGTGTTGATTTACTGGACAATGGTATTGCGAACTATAGAATAAAAGTAAGAGGTAAGAAATGGTGGTGGCCATTATTTACTAATTTAGTAGATTCCACAATAGTCAATGCGTGGAAAATTTACAATATTGCAAATTCCTCCCAAATGTCTCAGATAGAATTTCGATCCTACTTGGTCTTGGCATTGCTTCAAATAGGCGGTATAAAGGAAAGCGAAAGTGAACATAAACAGGAAGACGAAAGAAAACTATTGTTAGGGCGTCCATCTAAAGGTAGTTTACCTAGTGAAGTGCGTTACGACAGTTAGTCATAATATAATTTGCCACACGGAGGGTAAAAGACGCCGCTGTAGATTATGTAAAACAAATAGTGTTTATATGTGCGATAAGTGCAATATTCACCTACATTCGTCTTGTTTTACGAAATTTCATAAAATATAATGTATACAACATATGGAAAAAAAATTAACATATTATGCTAAAGTTTCGTTTTCGAAACATAATTTTTAAGTATTTTGGATATATTATATTCACTTATTTTACAGGAAAGATTACTAAGATGTAGGTTATTAGTAAATATACATACAAATGTTATGTGATTTATAATTATTTTTAGTCTTGGTCATTAATGGGTTAAGTGCAAGTTAAATGTTATAGTTAACTATTACCCTAGATCGCTCAATCAAGAGCACCTTGATATCATTCATGGTAGAGGCCAATTAATAAGATAAGATAGTAATAAAGATAATTAAGATTGTTATAGTATGAAATAAGGTTGCATAACTAAATTGTAAGGATTAAAGGAATTAGTAATGTAATTTCTACATCAAAAATTAAGAAAATTACAGCAATTAAAAAAAAGTGTAAGGAAAACGGAATCGAGATGATCTTTTAGGGTCAAATCCGCATTCAAAAGGAGATGCTTTTTCTCGTCTATAAATCATTTGTTACGTGTTGAAAACACCTTTTCTTATTTCTCCAACTGTACCCTATCTTTTCTGAATTTATCCAAGTTCCTTGACCTTTCCTAGTTACCGTCGCTATTTACGTATTTTATAACGTCACGTTTAACCTTGAATTGTTTTTTGTAAATGTACCGCTTTATTTGTGACCTTTTTCAAAATTCTTAAATTGTCAAATTTTAACATATATTTAGATGCTTTGATAACGTAAATGTCATTAAACTCCGTTCATAATTAGCTCCGAATTTATTCATTTTGTTAATTGTTGCACCTTTTTTGGTGCGTGCTGTACTTGAAACGTTAGAATTTGGCATAATCTCGCACACCTGCATGTTGTTTATCTTCGATACTCGAATCCTATTGGCCACTTAATGGCATAGCGCGGGAACTAGTTACCTCTATCCTTCCGATTTTTCACTTACACTCGAGCCCGCTAAGAGTGCAGACGTAAAAGTCTAATAGGCGACGCCTGTTGCAACCCTTTTCGACCTAATTTACCCGTTTGTAACCCTGTGGGGGATCTCTGGTCGTAAAGAATCTACTCCTTGGAAGCCGTTTGAGTCCCTGTGTTTTGACTACGAAGCCTTCTTTTTTTTGGAGCCCGCCGACGCGGATTTGCAAGCCACGCGCTCTACGTCGTCCCTGGACCGGGGCTTTCTTTCGTCATCTTTCTACGCTTCTATTTCTTCTTCGCCCGCCCCTGGTGGTGACTATCAACCCCTCCTGCAGTGTTTGTGTACATGTAAGTTAATTTTAGAGTTATTTGCTTGTGTATTTGTAAGTAACGAACTACCATTGACATATTAATAATTTAACGTAATTTTTTTGTATTTATATTTCGTCTTTGATATCATAATTCAATTTAACTTAATTCTTTTTTTTAATCTAGTCTTTGCGGTCATTGTCAAAATTTAATGTAACTTGTGAAATCATTTTGTTTAATTGTTGCTTTCTTTATCTTTTCACCTTAAAACCAATGGTAGGTCGTAGTCATTTGCATGCTCGATCGAGTACGTAGATTTGATGTTATTGTTTCTTTATAATTTTACAATTTTTGAATAATAACCCGGCACTCCCACCAGTTCAGGTCATATATTTATACATTGTAACTTTGTAAGGCTTCACCGAATTAAGTGTCAATATAACAGTTAATATACTCTCTTTGCGTTTTATTTAATTTACTTTAATTTAATCGACCTTGGCGCACTAGTTTGTTTTTCTTGTCATTGAAATAACATTTTCATTTAAATTTAACTATTTAACAACATATTAAAAAATTCCGCAAGTACCAATCCCTTGTTTCCCCGACTGGTAAATAGCCATTCTGGGCTGTGGTTAACTTACCGGGCGACAGCGTCGGGCTAGAGAAGGCAGAACAGCTGATAACCCAGTGGCGCTCACTCCGACATCTCTCCGGCGCCTCCCTGGCCGAACCGACTCCGATAGTCGCAGCGTGGGAAATAAATAAATAATAAACGTTGTGTTATTTATCCTTCTTTCCCATCCTTTGGTACTTTGCGATCATTTATTTTATTTTATATCAATAATCTTTTATAAAACAATATTTACTTTTCATTATTATTTAACCTAGTCTCATGCTCTGGAAAATTGCTACTATTTATTGCGCCCTGAGATTTTACCTGTAGCACATTTTATTGAAATCGTAAAGGAAAATATTATCAAGACAAATGAAATAGTAAAAATAATAATACTTATGTACGTGGTAATTATAATTATCTATACTAATATATTAGAACTACTGAGTGGAAGTCAATTCTAACTGTTATACTATATAGATATCAACCTCAACAATAGATTGAGATATATAGGAATAATCAAAGTACATTAACAAAATGTCAATATCAAGCTGCTGCTTCAAAACCAAAATGATGGATGCATGAAAAATGGTTATTAATATGTCGGAGTAAACAAACTGATAGGAACCTGTGGCAATAAAAAAATGTTGATCCATAAACAGAGTCAGCCATTGTAAAAGAAGCTTCAATATATTCATAAGCTTGTAATATAGTAAAATAAATTCCTAGAATAACAGTTAATCTTAAACCTTGGGTTGTTTGGTTCAAATCAGTGTCTATTAACCTATGGTGAGCTAATGTTACTGTTAATCCAGAAGCTAATAAAATGGAAGCGGAAAATAATGGGATAAGAAGTGGATTAAAAGGAGTAATTCCTGTTGGTGGTCACATTAGTCCTAGTTCAACAGTAGGACCCAAACTGCTTTGGAAGAAGGGTAAAAAAAAGCAATGAAGATGATTACTATTATTTGGGGTAGGACGGGCTGGGGGTGGGTCATATTTGGGGGGTAGTTCGGGTTTGGGGTGGTCATATTTGGGGTAGGACGGGCGGGGGTGGGTCATATTTGGGGGTAGGACGGGCGGGGTTGGTCATATTTGGGGGTAGGACGGGCTGGGGTGGTCATATTTGGGGGTAGGTCGGGTTGGGGTGGGTCATATTTGGGGGTAGGACGGGCTGGGGGTGGGTCATATTTGGGGGTAGGTCGGGTTGGGGTGGGTCATATTTGGGGTAGGACGGGCTGGGGGTGGGTCATATTTGGGGGTAGGTCGGGTTGGGGTGGGTCTTATTTGGGGTAGGACGGGGCTGGGGTGGGTCATATTTGGGGGTAGGACGGCTGGGGGTGGGTCATATTTGGGGGTAGGAGGGCTGGGGGTGGGTCATATTTGGGGGTAGGTCGGGTTGGGGTGGGTCATATTTGGGGGTAGACGGGCTGGGGTGGGTCATATTTGGGGGTAGGACGGGCTGGGGGTGGGTCATATTTGGGGTAGGTCGGGTTGGGGTGGGTCATATTTGGGGGTAGGACGGGCTGGGGTGGGTCATATTTGGGGGTAGGAGGGTGGGGGTGGGTCATATTTGGGGGTGACGGGCTGGGGGGGTCATATTTGGGGGTAGGGTCGGGTTGGGGTGGGTCATATTTGGGGGTAGGACGGGCTGGGGGTGGGTCTTATTTGGTGGTAGGTCGGGTTGGGGGTCATATTGGGGGTAGGACGGCTGGGTGGTCATATTTGGGGTAGGTGGGTTGGGTGGGTCATTATTTGGGTAGGACGGCTGGGTGGTCATATTTGGGGTAGGACGGCTGGGGGTGTCATTATTTGGGGTAGACGGGCTGGGGGTGGGTCATATTGGGGTTATTCGGGTGGGTGGGTCATATTTGGGGTAGGACGGGCTGGGGTGGGTCATATTTGGGGTTAGGACGGGCTGGGGTGGTCATATTTGGGGTAGTCGGGTGGGGGTGGGTCATTTTGGGGGTATAGGGCTGGGGGGGTCTATTTGGTGGTAGGGCTGGTGGGTCATATTGGGGGGGATAGGGCTGGGTGGTCATATTGGGTAGGGTCGGGTGGGTGGGTCAATTTGGGGTAGACGGGCTGGGGGTGGATCATATTTGGGGGTAGGTCGGTTGCGGGTGTGGTCATATTTGGGGGTAGGACC
>RXPK01004564.1:0-44698 GCA_004143645.1 Protaetia brevitarsis | reverse complement strand
AAGACACTTGTAATTTTCTGCCTTGTCATTCCCCAGGAAGTTTTGCTGCCACTTGATAGAATGCATCCAAACCTGTTTTTCTTTACCTTGAAGAAGTTCCTCAAACTTGGGGTCTCGGAAGAGCTGTCTAATTTGAGGCCCACAAAGATGCCCTCTTTTATTTTGGCTTCACTGAGTCGAGGGAATTTTTTCATGCAGGTACTTGAATGCTGGTCCATTCTTATCCATGGCTTTTACCAAGTTTTGACAAGACGAGCTTGAATGTGTAAAGGAGGAATGATGATTTTGTGTGGCTGTGCAATGGTGGGTGCTGTACATTCGTTTCTCCAGGCTTAAAAAATGCTCTCCGAGCCAGTCTTTCTTGATGTAGTGCAAATCGATTGCTCTGCTGTCCCACAGACAAAGAAAACAGCAGTACTTTGTATATCCCTGCTGCAAACCCATCAACAGAGATACTACCTTCAGGTCAGAACATATCTGCCAGCCATACTTGCTGTAGTTAATCGTCTCCAGTAGCTGCTTTACGATTGCCGTAAGTCCCTTCATGTAGACCGCATGTGCAATAGGTATGGATGGAAGCTGGTTCCCATTATTCAACAAACCGCCTTTAGGCTCAGTTTTGAAGCGTCTATAAACAGCCGCCATTCGTGGGGATCATGTGCAAATCCGAGAATTGTAGTAGACCATCAATATCGCAGCAGAACACAAGGCTTTCTTCTTTCTTAAAGAAAGATTCGAAGAGCTGATGGCGAGTGCGAAATGAAGTCACTCGACAATTCTGTTCCAGAAGATTCCACTGTCGAAGTCTTGAGGCCAGTATCTCCGCTTTGCTTTTCGACAGATCCAATCGCGAACAAGATCGTTCATTTCATCCTGGTAATTTTATGTGGTGCAGATGTTTCGCCCAAAGCACGAAAAGTTATCATCCTTACTGCCACGTTGAGGAGAACTCGCCGACGCATGGTCATCCTCATCGTCTGAACTGATAGAAAAATCTGTAGGAGGTTCTGGAATTGGGAGTCCTTCGCCATGAGAGACAGGTCGCAGAGCAGAGGTCCATTTCTTCTTCTTGGTGATGCCTCCAGAACCTGGTGGTACCATACAGAAATAACAGTCGTCAACGTGATTGGTGGGCTCCCTCCAAATCATGGGCACAGCAAATGGCATTGCCTTTCTTTTGCCATTAAGCACTGTGAAAGATTTACGGCACAAGTGCGGCAGCATACGTGTGGGGCCCAGTCTTTGTCCTGGTCGCTATCTTGCAACCCAAAATACAAATGATACGCTTTCTTAACTGTTCACTAATGTTCTTTTTCTGTGCAGCAAATGTCACTTCTCGCCAAATATAACAGAAGTTATTTTGCACTATTAACACAGTTACGAGGCATTGCTACTGTTTAGTTATTTACACTATAGAGCAATCACTTGTGTATGCTAGAGCTTCGAAAAATATGCGCGACATTGCACGAGTTAATTGTCACGTCGGCCATTTATAAATAAACTATAATTAGCTATTGCTTGATATTGCGCAATCAATTTCGCAACACTCTCAATGGAAACTTACAGCAAATGCTGCATTAACTTCTTTGCATGAAGGGGTGATGCAATATGACGCAAAATTTCGTAATTTCTCACTAAATTGCATTACATTATGCAATAGCATCTATACAATGGACAAAACGTCAATATCTCTGGAACGTGAGCCAATCAACTTTTTTCAATGTGATATTCGTGTTCAGCACGTTGAATTCATTCGGAATTGGGTACTTTCACCTAAGAAGCAATTTCACTGTTGACCAGTGTAATCAGTATTTACTTACATACTTTTTTGAACGTGATAGTTTAAGTAATTCCTGAGAAAAAAAAATTTCAATTTTTCCACACTCATTCGAATTTTTGAATGGGGTGGCATCGATTAATCTAATTTTTCGTATTAACAATATATGCGACAGTAGTATCCATTAGTTTTAATTGCAGTTCTATAGCTTTAAGGGCACTTGTCACTGGCTTACTGGAGTTGAGCCATTATTTCACAGATTAAGTTGACGTTGAATCGTTTTTTAACATTTTTATATGTGGTAACGTCCCGTAACAATTCTTCTGTTTTTTGTAAGTATTGTGCCTTCTCTACAGCAACCATCAGTAACCGTAACGGGCTTAACGACCCTCAAAATAAGAACATTAGAATTATTTTTTAGATATGCTCTACATTTAAATATGTATATATAGGTGATCAATAACCTATGTATTTACGTAGGTATTTTATCTAGTACCTTATTTTTAACTACTATTTTGTAAGATATAGGAGTAGTGCTTCATTCCTCTTATTTCGTTTTAAAAATGCAAAAAAAAAAACTCCAACAAATAAAGTGTCAATTTTCTTTTATGCTGAATGCAAACTGAATTTAGATTTTTCGGTTACAAATGCTCTCTCTCTCTGCTTTTGATGGATTTAACAAACTGATACACGAAAATGCGCGCACATACACACACCCGCCGCGGTGGGTATACACATATATGACGCATACACGCGCAAAGCCTGCTTGGATTCTATTGGCGAGGGTGGAATCGTATTTTAGTTTTGTGGAAACAAAACTTTTGTTTTAAATATGTTCCACCGCACTAAAGTCCATGCATTTTGATTTATTCCGGTTTAAATAGGGTTCTAGTTTTTTAGGGAAAACAATATCAGTCGAAATGAATGCCTGCATATAGAATTAAATTTAAATAAATTTGTTTTTGTTTTTTCGGGATGTATTTTACGCGAGCAATAGTTGTTAATTTTAAACAAGTTTTAAAAAAAAAAATGTAGACAAATTAATGTAGTAAGAATTGTAAAATTTTCAACAATTATTGCTATGAAAATATATTAGAATTGTCTATACAAAAAAAAAAGTAATGAAGGGAAAAAGCTACGAACGGGATAAATAGACAACGGGAGCAAATGCATGAAACAAGTAAAAACGAAGGAGAAGGAAGGCGAGATATTGGTGAAGAAATGGAGAAAATGGAGAACGACTATGGGCAGGAGATCCAAACCATCAGATAAAAAGGGCACAACAAAGGAAATAAAAGGGAATTATTAGATATTAGAAAATAGAAAGGTGCAAGAGGGTATAAGGAGCATTGCAATTCGGAACATGGAAGATGCGACATACATATAAAGATACAGCAGTAAAAAGAATTGGAAAAAAATAACATATTAAATAGATGTGCTTACCCTGCAAAAAACTTAAATGGTAACGAAATAATTAATTGTGTGTGAGAGATTACGAATGTAGCAGTACGAATGCATAGAAAATGATCGAAATTGCGAACAGAAGAGAATAGTAGCAAGTAAAATTTGTAGAGCAGAAAAGAGAACGCGGCTAGAAAATCGATTAAACAAAAATAGAAGACAGTATGCCAAAAAAAGAAGAAAAAATCTATCAAAGCTCTCGACAAAGCTGGAACTCCAGAATAATTTATTGTAGAAAGGAGCAAGGAAAAATTGGATGTATGGTGATCGGCAATAAACAAGTAGAAGAATCTGACAATAAATATATACAGTTATAAAACAGTTAAAGCATAATAAAAGTGCAGAAAAGGAATTGTTGCAAACAGAAATGACAAAAAATAAGACACCTGATACAAAAAGTGTGGAAAGAAGGAATATATATATAAGTTATATCAGACTATTATTTAGAATTAACATTATATTGTATAATGTTGCCTGATTTGAATATATTTATAGTCGAGAGTTGATATTTATTTTAGAAAACAATTTTAGTTCTACTTTTCATTTTATCTGATCTTGTTTCTCTCTCGTCTTCTCTTTTGGATATTCCTAGTTTTATTTTTTAAAATTGCCACAGAACCTCAAGTTAATGGAAAGTTGTCTTTCTGACCATACAGAATATCTGTTAATGATGCGGAACTTATGTGCAATATTTGTTCAAAAACTCTAAAATACGAAGCAAAAGTGGCAAGTTACAAAACATATAAACACAAAAACAACAAGCAAAATATTTCACCGGACAAGTTTTATGAAGACCTCTTTGAAGATTACGCATCAGATTAATACTGAAACTATAAAGAAGATTAAGAACAATTTGAGCATTTGTTAAATAAAATATACATGCTTCGATCCTAAAAGATTTTGTATTTATTTTACCAAATGATTAAGAACTATTACAAAATTCGACGTTAGAAGAGCAACTTAATTTTGTATCTATCAATTTCAAACATTTTAAAGTCGCTAAAATTTAAAGATGCTATAAGTTTGTTAAATACGATTATATACAATTTATGCACTATTGAAGGCAACTTTGGGCTTCGCCTTAAAGAAAAAGTATGCCATGTTTTCGAAAAAAAATCTTAGAGCTAGATATATTAGGGCAATCCTCTGAAGGAAAAGTATTAAATCAAAATCTAATTGAAAAGTATTCCTTACTTTTGCCACATTTTAATTATGCGCCTTTAACGAGTTGTGATTTAAAACGGTCCTTCTCAACATTTAAGGACATATCGACGTCCAAACGAATAAATTTCACTGAAGAACACTTAGAACAAACATATAATTATTCACGTAAACTGCACATTATTCTATGAAATATAAGAGTTAATTCATAAAATCATATTTTATTTCTATACATATTAACGATAAGTACATTATTTGTATAGGATTACTCTGCTATCTAAGTACTTTGGCTACTTCTATTGAATATTTATTACTGCGATGCAGGGTGTGAGTCATACTTAAAACTTGAACGTCGTTAATCATTACTTATGCATCAGTAGCTTGGAGCAAAAGAACTAATCTGACCACCGCGAGAATTAACCTCTCGAAAGTGCAAAGATTAGCATGTGTATGCATAACTGGGGCTATGAAAACTTGTCCAACGGCAGCTCCGAGGTAGTACTGGATTTTACCTCTCTCCACATGGTGGTAGAAAGAGTGGCAAAAGGAACCGCACTTAAAATGATCAATGAAAGAACAATTTCCTGTTGGTGATCGAACCTGGGACATGCCCTGAGATGACATGTTAAAAAAAATCAGCTTTATAAAAGAATATACTACAAAGCTTAGCACCGAGCGAGAAGATTATCTTTATGTCTGATGGTCAAGCAGACCTCAAGGCGCTGAGCTTACACGAAATCAGTTCCAAGATGATTTGGGTTTTCCCAGGGATATTAAGCAAACTAGGCAACAGGAATGAAGTAACTCTCTTGTGAGTTCCGTGTCACACAGAAGTGGAAGGCAACGAATAATCTCGCAAAAAAAGGGACTGGATTACCATTCGTAGCACCTGAACCCTCTTGCGGGATAAGCAGCAGCAGCACAATACTGAAGAAACTAAAAAAGTATAACGGAACACACAAAATCCAAGCAATGAGGCAAGCTAAAGCTCCTCTGGGAACCTATAACCAGAAGAGGTTTACAGAATGCATCAACCTGAATGAGAACAATATTCGCATATAAACAAGAACACTTTTAAGCTGTTTTGAAAACTGAAATGACATTTGAGTGAGCTTGGATCTGCAAAGGAATTTGAATGTAGATTTTCTCATCTATTTCCTCTCAAATTGCGTAGCACTGAGCAACTCAAGAACCTCCACTTTCCAAAAGGAACAGGATTGGGAGGCCTGCTGTAAAACAGCAAGAAGAAGGGTATTGTGTCCCTTATTCTTGCTGTTGGATCTCTTAGGTCGCAGTGTAATGTCACTCTTCATATATACATACGCAGATCCTGTTTTTATGTTACATTCATTTAATTGTAATTAACATGCTGCTCTGCATGCTTGTGTATCTAATAAAAATTGTAATAGGTTACGGTATATATAAATTTTATCGATTTTTCCACACGTAACCTTATAGAACAGATACAGTTTAATTATCAAAAGAGGGTATAGTTTTTTGTTTAATAATAATTTACTTTGTCCCATATAAATGTTCGAAATCGCGTTGGAAGGGTCCTCCCAAAGGATATTCTTCTACGAAATACATTATCATGTATTTTGAATATCTTGTATTTTCGCAAACATATCGTCTTAATATTAGTATGCACATATTATTAATATTAATCCTTACAATAATAGTAATAATAAAGCTTATATACCAGTAGCCTTTGAAGTGTTGACGTAAATTTGAATAATTTACATATTATCTAGCAAGGTCTAAATTAAATGTGACATTATGCATTATTGATTAACTTTATTCTAGCTTAGCGTTTATGACATCAGGCCGTTTACATTGCTCCAAAAGCCGGCCAGCCATACGGCCGGCTTATTGTTAGTGGAGAGAAGAGTACCTAATGATTAACCAAGTAGGTACGGGGTAAAGTAAAGAGCCAGGGTTCCTGTCGTTCCTGAACAATTCCGCAATACACAATAATTAAGTATGAATTGCGTACTACCGAAGGTAGCAAGCAATGGGAATCTATAGAAGACGAGTTGCAAATCGATCTGCAGCCGGTGGAAATGTGTCTGGGGCCACTGCCACTGCCACTGCCAGTGCGGGGCGGCGAGGGGCGGACTGGGGTCAATTTCCCGGAAGGCCTAAAGTTACCCGAGAAATAGTCGATTATATTTTAACGAAAACTTTGATTAGAATCACGTTTACACTTAGTGCACACCAAGGAATTATCTGGAAAGATTGTAAAGGTTGCGTATTCTGATTCGTCGATGGACCCGAGGCAATTTTGCGTAATGGGATTTTGTTAATATTTAAATTTGCAGTACTACACTTCTCTAACTTTTTTTCTTTTTGAATATAACTTGATGTATATTCTTAAATTAAATATATATATATATATATATACAGGACGCGGTTCCAGCCCAGAATATTATAGCAGATAGTATAACAGTATCACATTTTTCGAATAACAGTATTTTTATATTAAAACTTTTAATAAAAAATTATATTCATACATATTTCATAGCTGTAGTATTCGATATTAAAAAGTAAATAATAGGGAATCTACCAGGTGGATAACAAGATAACAAGATTTGGCGCATTTTTTGCGTGGTTGTTTACTTCATTTAGAGTAAACTATGCACATACGAGTTAGTTCTTTCCTAAAAGTGGTTAGTGTTTAGTGAGGTCATAATACCTGTACGTATCACATTTGTGTGTTGCCTTATTATTCGTATTTAATATAACGCTAGTTTAGATACGGATGTACCATTGTTATTAACAGATTGGGAATTTGAAGAACTGATATAGAATTAATTCATTAAGTACCTGTAGAATATTTAAGTATTCAAGCTAGTAAATTGCTTTTAACCAACTACATATAATATTTCATTCTTTCTTACATTACGTATCTTACCAATAACTTGTATTACTTCAATACATGATTTTTTCTGGGGTAACATCATTCAATCAGTAACTCAGAGAACCTCTATCTGTCTCACCTCTTTCACATATACATACACATCCATACGCCAACAATATCTATAATATTAATAATAATAATAATATATTGTTCGACAGATTTTACAATCTAATAATGGGACAAATTAATGTATGCCGTATTTTCAGATGACGTTGAAAACAACTTAATATTATTTTTAAAGTACAACTTTGCCGTGGAATAATTTGGGACATTATTGGAACAAATTTTTTGGTGTTCGTCAGAAACTTTTGATTTCACACAAGATACATAAAAACCCCTGTCTTGGTACTTCTGATGGCTACACACGTTACTATAAAATGATTTTGACAATCTTTCTCCTGAGAAAGGCAACAACTTATTTCAATTCTGCAAGCTATTTAAAGAAAAAATATGTTTTAGACACAGAAAAAGCTTGTCAATGTTGTTTTAAGAAATGATAAGAAACAAACAATTGTGAGACGTTATTAATACTTAATAGTTTACAGTAACAGTTTGCTCTATTTTCTAACATACTTACAGTCTTTACCCATTCCGATTAGATTTGATAGAAGCTGTTGAAATCTATGAAGTACAAACAATTTTCTTCGACATATAGCGATATCATAAATATATTTTAAGTTTATGATGATAAAAGTAAGTTATCTATTTCTACTGGACATCACACATCAAAATGTTAATGATATATTACTAATAAATGTTAAATTGTAAATACTATCAATAAACTTTTTTATTAGAATCCCGCAGATCATCATCAAATCATTGAGAGGAAAAAGAAAGCACCTGTTAGAGAAAACTAAAAAACGATGCAGTCGTTTACAGTATTCTGCAATGTGTAAAAAATAATTTATTTTGTATTAAGTATTACTTTCATTAGAGTATTGTAAAATAGCTTCTATATAATTTTATTTCGTATAAAATAATTTGCCCATATACACTTCCACAGAAAAATTAACGAGAGCAACCCAAAAAGCACATGATATTTATATATGTTTTAGAAATATTTGGGGCTACTCTTTTTTAATAATTTCTGATAAGTACCCTATCTGTTATTAATGTAAAAAAAATGGGAGCAAATATATAAATAGAGTAATAACTAAACGATGAAAAATGCAAGTCTATTGCAATTATAAAAATATCATCAATAATCCCTTAAATGGCAACTTCTTCCGAAATTTGTTGTCCAATATTCTGTAAGACGCATTATGCTATCATGTTGCTAACTTCTTCATAATATATAGCTCAGGGATCATGAAGAAGTTGCCAAATCTCCGGACTGTTTGTTAAATTGATATAAAGCTTATCCTAAATAAATGAAAGTCATTGTTAAATTGACACCTAAGCCGTATATAAAATGAGCAGAAATTATAGTTAAATGCATACTTACATAAGTGTATTTAAAATCAATAAAAGTTATTGTTGAATTGATGTCGTACTTGATGTAACTCTTGATATCAAGTGTTTTAGAATTAAAAATTTATTTAATTTAGCTTTAAAACAATCTAATAGTAATTGGAAAAATATGGGAATGTTGATTTGAATTTTTAACGAAAAACAAATATATATTTGATCTTAATGTGTTTATATTTAATTTCACTAAAAAAAATTCTCAGTGTAGTTGTAGTATCTGTATCAAATGGTTTACGATAAATTTTAAATAATGATCATTTATATAATCTAAGAAATTATTTAACTCCATTAAATTATCAGTTCGAATAGGTAATCGAATATTATTTACAAAATTTAATATATATATAAAGTATGGATTTCCATAAATGTTGATTGATTTGAAATTATGTTTGCATATATATCTGCAAGTGAAGGAGAGAAAAAGAAATTACGACGGAGTTAGTTTATTAAATGCTGAAAAAACTTTGTTTTACTGGACAAAGTAATTGAAGTAACTCAATCCTTTGTTGGTGAAAAATATTAATTTAAAAGTCTAGTAATCGTGAAGCTTTCCATTTTTATACATACAGGAATATTAATATATTAATATGTGTATGGTCAGTAGCTTCTCAAAAATTTAAAGCTAATGAAAAACAATTTCTCAAGTATTCAAAGCTATCTTGAGTAATTCTTTCTGATTGAGGAATTCTATTTTCGCATGTATTTATTGTTTACGTTGAGATTCTCGATTATATCATATTTGTACGGTAAAAAAAAAAATCTACCAAGGAAAATAAGAGATGGGAATTTGAAAAGTTAACTTAATTTATTAATAAATTCTCCAGGAGAAATGGGAATATATATATTGTATATCTTGAGACTTTTTTAATGCATTTTAAATCACGTTCGACTATATATATGCTTTCTTTCCAATTTCGTCCGAATTTCTATGTATTACGGAATAAATATTTCTTCCCCCTAATGTTGCCTTTTCCACATTTATTTCGACATTTCAACTTTCGTTCTATTTATTTTTTCTACAGCGTGTGCGTTAGATCTATCCCCCTTTCTCGCACAGATTGACATTTCTATTTCTTTTAAAGAAATTCAAGTTGTCTGGCACGATCCAATAATATTTTCCCCATAGAAAAGGGATCACCTACTTTGACACATTATATAAAAAAAAAAAACAACAATTCAAAAAATGAGCTTATTTTGTTGTTTTCGTGGTTTCAACGTAATAAATATTGATTATGTAGCGTGTATTATCAGATGGAGACCATAATTTAAACTGATAGCAGCTCAGCTGACGACAATAATTGTACCGCTGACACTTGGGTCTCGCAGAATTTTTACTGTTCGAAAAAGTTTTTTTTTTTAACCCATGAATGCGTCCGCAAAACAGTGGCACTTTTTTTATGATTTATAGGAGGAAAATACAGGAGAAATCTAGGTGAAAATTGCCGAAGTGAAATGGGAATTACTACGGAAGCTCATTTTGCTTAAAATATTTAAGTTTGTACACGTGTTATGTGGGGCTGTTGTAATTTTTGTTAAAAATTCTGTATGAAACATGTATTAAAATCGCCAGCATTTGGTAGGATAACATAAATAGATGTGATATTTTCTTTTTATTTTAAAGTAAATACATCTTTAATTGTAATATTAAAATCCCTAATTCTTATTCTATTTCCCCTAATAAAAGGCGAATGGGATATTGCACTTTCTTTTTTATGAATTTCCTACTTACTTACCCCTCAAGCTATTTCGAGTCGGTATTAAACTCACTCGCAATTTACGTGAAACTAAAAAGAGGAAAACAAAAGATTCGTGGAAATGTTACTAGTTTTTATTTCATGTAAATACAGAACAAATAAAAAGATCTGAATATAGTTTAGCGTAAAGAATACGTTATGGCCACGTTCTAACGTCGTATAAATGTGATTATTATTTACCAAAACGAAATAAATGAATGGAAATTTAACGTTAGTGGAAAAGCGGAGCACGTGACGCCAACGGAAAGCGCGTAACACTACGTTGTCTCTGACTGCAGGCTCGGTAATAACTGGCGCTGGTATCGTTGGGGTAGTGATAGTGGGGACGACGCCTTGTGCCTTCATGTTCCTAGATCCAGGTCATTATGACACATATCATACGGGACTATTCTTTTATTCGTATTGTAAATATGAGACTTCCCATATCTGCAGTACCTACTTATTAATTTTAGGATACACTTACAATTAGTTACAATTAAGATAACGGACCCGAATAGGCATTGACTCTCAGAAGGGATTTTTGAAAAAAGTTATGCGTGAGTCTTGGCAAGTCATGAGAAGGTAATATAGGGGTATTTTACCCAGTGGCTCTCCACTGCTTAAACATTTTTTAATATACCTATGATCTTGTAGAAGCAGTTTTAATAACAACAATTCGATTGAAAAAAATGATGCCGTTTCGGCCTTCAAAATAATTTCATTTGTTTGTAAGAAAATACAAATTAATACCATGAAACATTAGTTTAGAAAAATCATGCCATCGCATCGGTCCAATCAAGGAAAATGATAGTTTCCTTAAATACACTACCAGTTGCTTAGACTAGTACTTTTTGACTTTTCGATTCGCTCCACCACGGTAGAATCGAGTAAATGTTTCGAAACAAACGAGTACTGTTATATGTTCCGGAACGCTGGATTGAATCGAAATCAGTTATAATTTTTCGGAACCTGGAAACCCCAACCCAAATCGAGTAAAAATTTTGATCCATATAGTATACTAAAAAAAAAAAAATTGCTTCACATTTTTTCCAGCAATGTTTCGACCGTTTTTAACCATCGGTTTTTTTTTTTTGCTGAACCATAAAATAATATCATTTTATAACCAAACTAAAAAAAATGTACTAATAAAATTCAGTAGTAATAATAGTAATAGTAGTACTAATAAACTTCAATAGTTTGGAAAATTGAGATTTTACAACACTTTCTCATTGGACAATTCATGTTAGTATTAATTCTATGTGAAAATTTAATTTGATAGTATAAAGATTTTATAATTTAATGTCTGTGTGTGTGTGTTTTGGGAAGTAAAATAGTATGTGTGTGAAAGTTACACATCGCAAAATGAACAACAATGTTTTGTATTAAGAGAAGAAATATATGGACTTGTATATTAAAAATAATATAATATAACTGGTGAAAAGATAAACTAGTGAAGTCTAATAATAATCAGTTGCGAATAAATAATTCAAAATGTGTATTAGTTATAAGTTGTTAAAGAAGTCAAGTAGATACTTTAAAATTAGGGCTGGGGACAATATAGAGGGAAAGTTACATTTTTTAACTATAAAATTAAAAGAGTGGGATAATATCAAACATTTAAATTAACATGTTTATAATAATTGAAGGGGTTAGAATAAGAAGGGTATAAGTGATTTTTTTTTGTAGTAAGTGCTTGTTTTTTTACAAAAATAAAAAAAAACTTTTTTGAATTTTCGGATTCGGTAATTCTCGGTAGGAATTAACAACCTCGTTATCACTTAAGTGGATCTATATCCCAAATAAATAAAGAAACAAAATATCGACATAGAAGAAAAATAATATTTTGAGAGATCAAATATTGTTAGCCTTATGAGCCGTCCTATACAAATAAAACTTTATAAGAAGTACTTATACGTCAGTTTAGATCTAAATTCGGCCTTTGCTTGCCCAGCTAGGGGTTTCTACACTATATATGATTAAGTATTAAATAATGTTTATAGAGGCATAGTATAAACCTTTCAGTGTAATCTAATACCTCAAACCACACGTAAGGATAATACAAAACAATAATGGTGTTAGAATTAAAGCATTGTTATCGATTCTTGTCTAATAAATGGGAGTAAAGCAATACTGTCGCGCGGAGTTGCCATGTATACATATGTAGTTATGTACATGTACAACACACCTTCGAAAGTATTTGTATTTTGTTTAAAGAGATTTCATTTCGTTCATTTGAAAAGAAATTCGGTTTATGAAAAGCTTCATGAAATGGGTGGGTATAGCGAAACAGGTTCTCAAAATCTTCTTTCTGACAATGAGTGTTTCCGATCGTTATAAATTCTATCATTCTCTGAACTAGAATTACATCTATAATGGTGCTTTGACCATACACATATTAATATAGGACTTACGTTGATTTAAAAAAAAAATGATAAAATAGAAGAATGGTATTATTTTGATTTACAAAACAGTATTTAAGATTTTACGTAAGTACAACTTTTCTACGGTTGAAACCCAAAAATAGTAATCGCAAGTATTAATTTCAATAAAGCATTATAAAGTAGCTTCTATATGATTTTCTTTCATGCAAAATAATTTATCCATATGCGCTTCCACAGAAAGGTTAATAAGAACAACCGAAATAGCACATATAATGTCTAGACATGTTTTAGAAATATGTGGCACTACTCTTCCCCAATAATTTCTGATAAGTATACCTACCTGTGATTAAAGTAAATGGGAAGTAAATATACAGATTGACACCTAAGACCTACATAAAATAAGCAAAAATTATGATTAAATTTATTCATCAGTGTATTTAAAATAAAAGTTATTGTTAAATTGATTTCCTAAACTCTTATATCAAGTGTTTTAGAATTAACAATTTATTTAATTTAATTTGAACAAAAAAATTATATTTGATCTAAATATATTTATATTTAATTTCACCAAAATTTGTTCTCAGTGTGGATTGAAAAAAAGGGCAAGATTAAATAATAGAAATAAATAAATAAATAATGTCAGTATTTGGAAGCTCTTGCAGTTGTTGATTTTAGTTCCACTTATATACATTATTACCTGCCTTTTAATTTCACCGGGATCTTTGCTGAAAGAAGATAGAAAGAGGCTTAACAAAGTAAAATTTATGTAACCGTAGCTAAAACGCACTTCTACGGTAAAAATTTTAATTCACTTTGTACAAACGGTGGGGGACGCGAAGCAAGGGAGCTAAGGGCGGAAGAAAGGCAAACGCAAAAACTAAATCCTTTAATGTTTTAAATGTTATTAATTTACTCCATTCCTGAGGTCCGTTGATCCACGCGAAGTAAGACCTATGCGTTGATAAATAAATACTTAATTAACTGCCAGAACGGATGACGAAGATTTTCAAAGGGAAGGAAACACAAAAGCAATCATTGCGCAGGAAATGACTGTATAAAAGGGATAGGTAGAAGCTATACTGACAACGTGGCGTGGGCGGCCAAAGGTAGATGGCACACTAAAAGTAGGTATATGAATCTAATTTTGTTTCTACGAGTTATTCAAAGTGAGCTACGTTTCGAAAATATTTTCTCAAATGGAACGTTGCCGGTTTAAATCTAAATCACAGCTTTCTTAAATATTTTAAATCAAACATCCTGCAACTTTTTTCTCATTGGGAACTGACTAAAATTCACAATATTAAGTATTTTTGAATTTATAATAACAGTCCACTTTAGATAACATGTTTTGGACAACACAGTTGGAATAAATATATTTTATTCAGAATATCATTATTAATGAAAGCAGTATATTGTTTTATAATTAAATATTTTACTTTAATATAGGGGATAAATGGATGTGTTATTTCAGTCTACCGTAACAACAATAAAGGTGTTAGAAAGCATACATTGTTTTATGACTTTTAATTAAACCTATAAAACAAAATATATAGTAATAATAATTCATTACCCACCACTGTCATTTATAACTTGGAGGCCGTGTATTTTATTTTGGAAGATACAGTGACGATCATAGATATGAGATCCTTACTAATTATAGATTATATTTATTTTTCATTTAATACGAATTAATAAGAGGCCTATTTGACTTGTATTCAAAATTTTATTGCTCATCCTTACATTATCAATTTTTAATTTCCATACATATTACATGTTTAAATATTTACAAACAAGATTAGTTATCTAAAACAAGAAGAAATTATGGTAAAATTTATTATAAAAAAAAATTTACCATAATTTCTGTAGCAGTAGCGCAGTAATAACTGACATATTCCAGATGTCAATCCATTCAAGGAGGCAATATACAAGGTGTTGTAATTTTATATGCGAAGGGTGATTAAACATATTAATAACATGAGGTCATGTAACGTAAAAATATCTAAACAAAAGTTAAATCTCTTATTATGAGATTTATTTTACCTTACAGTTCTTACTTGTATTCTTTGTAACTAATTCAGTGATGAAGCAATAAATAGATTGCGAAAAGCTTAGAATCTGTTTGAATGTTGACTGCTATCTTTATCTTTAGGTCAGGTCGCGGTGCTTGGAAATGCGACGTCGATACAACAAGTATCTCAAGCAGCAGCAGTAAGACGTTCATTAATTTGTAGAATACTCAAGATGTTCAAATTTCATCCCTTAAAATTACGCTTTTACACAAATTAAATGAAGATTGTTTTGACAGGGGGTTGGAATTTTGAGAATTAATGACCGGGCGCCTCAACAATAAACGAAACTTTTAATACCCATCTGTTTTTCGGACGAATCATCTTTTTCATTGAATGATGAAGTAAATCGTCACAACTGCAGATATTGAAGTGACACCAACCTCCACATGACGCGGCAAACACATACGCAATGGCCACAGAAACTTAATGTATGGTTTGGTATCATTAGCGATCATCTCATCTTCATGGTCAAATGTTGTATTTGAACATGCTGTACGATATAATCAATCCTTTGATCACAGGAAAATTGGAGCAAGATCCGGATTTGTTGGGGAATGAGATAATATATAGCCAAAAAAAATATTTTAGAATGCCAACGAATAACTCCAGAAATGTTGCGAAATGCCAGGAGAGCATTTAAAGCAAGATTGTACATTGTATGCAAGTTAAAGGCCATCATTTTAAACATTTAATAAATTAAAATGCAAACCATTTCCTTCTAATTGTATTTTATTACACAGGTTGCAAATTATGCACTTTGTTTACAGATTAAAACAGTAATTTTTTGATACAAGATTCAAGATTTAAAAATAGGTATTCAAAGAACTTACAGGTCGTAATGTTTATTTGCAGACAGTGTATCTATTACAATCTACCTCTACGCTAAAATCCAGATCTTTGATCTTATTTCTCTGGCCACCAGTGTATAGTAACGAAACGTTTGAGCCCTCGGCTGTTATTATCATCTACGGTACATTCAATTGCTCCAGCAATAAGTATCCTTCAAAACGGCGGTGTACTAATCTACGTGGTGAGACACATTTTACGCGTCCACTGTCGTTTCCTTTTGAGGAAGACAGCCTTTTGCGATACCTCCGGGATGGCGTTTCGCCAGTGGCTGAACTTTCCTACGCGCTGTGTGAGTCTTTTAGAGGTGTTTCATAAATGGATGGTCACAGAAGGAACAGACATGGGAGAGGGAGGAGACTTTTCGTGTTACACTCAGTGTACCTTTTATCAAAATAAACAAACAAAAACTGCGTAGAAAACAGAACCAGTAACAAAAAGAGATAGGGCTAGTATTGATTTTTAATACAGAGAAAGTATTTCTTCCTTAACAAGATGGTATGCAATCAATAAGTTTATCAGAACCGTGCGTGTACTTATCTCTACTTAAATATGTGTATTTTTTTTCTTGCATTTGTAATTATTATTGGTAATTATTAAATTTATATTTTGTTGGTATTTGTATTTATTCTATATAAGTACAATTCTAGTATTTGTAATTGTACTTGCGTATAAGTTTGAGGGTCTATTTATTGGTTTCAGTAACAACATTACGTACATCTTATCCAGGTACTTTTGCTACTATATGAAATATCTATAACGGCGATGCAGTGTGTGAGCCAAGCTTAATTAAAACTTGCATGTCTTTAATGATCACTCTTTCTCTAGGAAAATAGGCCACGGTCTATCGCGCAAAGACATATGCAATATTGCATTGTGCAAATGAAATCAATCAAAAGGCTTGTAAAAACAAGCGGATCTACATTGCAACAAACTACCAGGCGATACTGACGGCACTAATGAACCCCAAAATACAATTAATACTGATTTGGGAATATATTTCGCAAATAACCTGACAGCTAGCAATAAAATCACTTTACTCTGAGCGCCCGGGCATTCGGCAATCGATGGAAACGATAAAATCGATGAGTTGGCAAGGAAGGAATCGACGGGCTTGTACATAGGCCAAGAAACTGTTCTAGGAGTGTCCAAAAACACGGCATGAGAGCAAGTAAGAAGTTGGGTAAAAGAAAAACACAAAGAACACTGGGATAAAACAGCTAGGCAAATTTATGGACAGGCCTTTATTAAGGGACCATCAAAGAAGAGGCTCGAAGAACTACTGCAGCTCAGCTTGTCAGTAGAAATCATCCTCGCACTCTTACAGGCTACTGTGCAATAGGATGACAGAGAGATGACAAAGATGGACTCGTACAGATTAGTACAGGGCATTAGGATACTGGAATGGGTAAAAGAAATGGGAGATGAAAAACAAAAAGCCAAGGGGCTGCAATCTTTCTGGAGACTTCACGTCAGACGGCTCCCACAACAAAAAAGTATTTATGTGTTTGTATTACAAATAATTGTAATTGCACATGCTTACATTTTAGCTGTTCTTGACACAACTCTGATATCTATGTTGAAGTTTATTGTACGCAAAAATATCAACTTATTTATTTAAACAAAATCCGTAAAGTATATCGCCCACCTTTTATATACGTCCTGTTTGTGTGTGTGTAATAGCATCAGGAAATGGAAACTGAATTGTGAAAACACGCGAATCATATTGGAAGCAAAATTAGTTAGTTGCTTCATTAAACGTACACCGTTAACAATGTGACATTCTCCTATTCCATGCTCGAAATCATTAATTGTGTTCTGAATCACCGGCAGTGTTAAGTTCCGGATCTTCGGCCTGTTTGTTGCGCTCTCGTCTACACACAATTCCCTTTGGTTTATTTACGAACACGTTGCTACTTAAACGACTAAACAAGAAATAGTCCAAAGGGCTTAAATCGAAGACGCCCGCTGGGAATCAATTAGTTTTGTGTTTACTTACATATAAGTTCTCGCAATCATATTTATACTTTAAAACATGGGAATTGTAAACAGTAACCTGAAAGTATTATTTTGAGGGTAAAGAGAATAAAGATCTAAAGATTGCCTTTTCGGCATATTGATCGGCTATTGACGACTCGTCCAAAAGAGTGATAAAATACGTAGAGAAAATACGTTAGATCGCGATTTTTTCACTTTCGACAGAGAAAGTGAGTAAGTAAATCGAATAACATTCACTCTTGACAATCACGCTTCAACATATATCACCCTTCAAACGACGAATATAGAAAATTGTTTGCTGTGAATCGATGAAGTTTATCACACTACTCGAACTTTGATATCGACGATTTACAACGCGGTCCGGATTTATTAACGAGCAGAAATTGCAAAGGCATTTACGGAATGAGTAGTACGTGTCTATTGAACGAAGTAATTGCTGGTATGTTGGATGTGTTAGCTCCTTTAATATATGTTGGATATGGAATGTTTCATGATTGTCTGAAAACAACTGTGATGATACTTGTGTAGACAGAAAAATCGATTGTTACAGTAAAATAAATTTTTGTTTCCGGAACAACTTGGTTGTCAAACATCAAAGTAACCATACAACAATAGACCATGAGCCCCGCCTGGTGGCATATTCTATCGGTAACTTGGCTTTCGCATATAAGAGTTTGAATACCGCATATATTGCATATTGCTATACCTTTTTTACGAGATTTTTCAAAAATCATATGTTGGTAATTGGATATTTTATGATGCAAATAGGGTTTTCGATTGTGTGTCACGTGACATTTTTAGTCGGAAGCATATTAGCTGTTATTGAGGGCAATAGTAAACTGCGCTCCAATTCAAAAGAGGCATATGTTCCAGAAGGTATATCGCAGTCTTCATATTACCACATACATGAAATGATCTAGCCTGCCGTTTAAAAGCTCCGTCGTTCTTATTCGCTGGCGAAACTACTATTTTAATAAATAGTCAAAACAAAATTATAATAGAAAAACAGTATATATATATATATATTATATATTTAAAAGGTTTAAAATGAAAGAAAGACGAAAACACTAGGATCTAAAAAGAGACCATCACAAGAAGAAAATTAAGTATAGTCGATTAGATTTTTAGGGATTGGTCTTGAACCTGAATTAAATTAGAAATGTCACATTGCTAATTTTCTTTTTGTTGGAGCCGTCCGATACGGAGCCTTCAAAAACACTGCGACCCCTTGACTTTTTTTTTTATTTAATCCCCGATTTATCTTACCCATTAAATCACATACTATCCATTTCAGTATCCTGGTATCCTGCACTAATCTATATAGGGGTTAATGTTTCGCTTGCCAAAAATTGCCCATCGTTTTGCGTCCACTGTCGTACTCGCATTCACATTCGTCATTATAATGTATACAACAGCGTCTGTAGTTGATATCTCCAGTGTTGTTTCCAATTTTCTCTAAGTGCCCTCAGTGGTTAGGAGATGATTCCTACTGACATGCAGTAGTTCTTCAATCTTCTGTTTTGATAATCCCTTAATAAAGGTCTTTCCATGAATTTGTTTGGTTTTATATGAAACGGATGATTCCTTTCCAGCTAACTCATCGACTTTTTGCTTTTCTTCGATTGCCGAATGACCGGGCATCCACAGCAAGATGACTTTATTGTTGTAGATATCATACAATTTGTATTTTTATGTTTTTATGTACCTATATTCAGTATGGTAATGTAAGCTTCAGTAGTGTAACCGTTTTGTCGTATATAAGTAAATAATCTCGCTGTCGTATTTTTAATCAATAAAACAATTGTGACAACAAACTACAAAACTGCGTACCTCGTTTTATTCAACAAATACAACATTTATTGCGATCTGTCAGGGTATTCACTTCTCGAATACATTCCCAAACCAGTCTTGTGTATGCTCTGCTTGAAGAATTGTGACATTCTTTCAAGCCAACATGAGTATTAGCTCCGTTCTGATTTTAATCCTTTGAAGTTGTTGATTCCAAGTAAGCCTGAAGACTAGGATGATACCAAGATATTTCATTTTCTCTAATACCTCATGACGTAAAATTCTTGACGATGGATTTCCAGAATATGAGTTGGTGTTTGCACTGTTTCCATCGCCCATAACAATTAAAGCATTCATAAAAATACCGGTAGATGTGTTTTCTTTAACGAATTTAAGGATATTATGCAAATTTTACATTGAAAGTAACTGTGAGATGAGAAAAATTGCACCGCAAATAAATTAATTCATTAATATAATGTAATTAAAACAAGGTATATTGTTGTAAATTTAACTCGTGGATGATAAAATATAAAAATAAAATGGATACTGTTTAAAACATAGACTGTAAACTTCTCCTAAACCCCTCACCACAAACTGAAATCAGCAGAAACACGCCCAGTGAGAACAAGTTGGTTACATTTACGTGAATTTAACGTTGTATTGGTTGAAACAACGTTAATGGTTATAAGTAACACGTTTATTATATAACCAATTTTTAACTATACATTGAAGAAACGTTATATTAACTAAAAAATGTAACGGATAGTTTAAAATTTAACTAAAAAACACGTTGTAGTTGCATCGTTTATTTTAGGTTATAAAAACAACGTTACAATATGAGAAATTATTAACTGAAATGTAATCCATAGTTTAAATATAACTAAAATAAAACGTTATAGTTTCGCTGCTTATTTTACGTTAAAAAACAACGTGGAAATATGAAAAATTATTAACTGAAATGTACCGCATAGTTTAAATATAACTAAAATAAAACGTTTTAGTTACACCGTTTACTCTGCGTGAAAGACAACGTTGAAAAATGAAAAATTAGTGGCTGAAATGTAACGCATAGTTTAGATATAATTAAAATATGAAGTTGTAGTTTCACCGTTTACTCGTTGAAAGACGTTTGAAAGACAACGTTGAAAAATGAAAAATTAACTGAAACGTAACGCATATTTCAAGTACAACTAAAATAAAACGTAGTTTCACCATTTACTCTACGTTAAAAAGCAACGTTGAAATATGAAAAACTATTAACTGCAATCCAACGCATAAGTATAAGTATAGTTAAATAAAATGGTGTTAATTTGTTTGTTTTAAGATGTGCTTTTGCATGAATGAATGCAAAATGTATTTAACAATAGGTAACACAATTATTGTATTAAAACTGCACTACTGATGAATGTATCATCCCTTTCCCCCATTTCAAATAAACTCTTCCACCTCTGTTGCGCATCTGCAACGTGCACGTGCACTTGCAGTTGCTTGCAGTTACATGTCTACTACGCTAGTCTAGTGTTAGAACTTTTCTTTATCTTATAACAAAGTTTTATATTAATATGTGATACGCAACAATCAGTGTATTTAACTAAACGGTGAGTAGCTAGGTACCCCATCAATTAAGTCTATCCTGGTTATATTTGCATATACGACGCACATTGCACGTATAATTATGTATATGCATATACACAAGTGGCAAAACAGCATAGTAGCCATCTTAAAATAAGAACACTAATGTCAGAAAATTTAACTATATTCTAAAATTTGTTCTTGAGGAACCTGGTTTCTTAGTATACACCACCTTCTTACTTTATTTTAAATATATAGGTTAGCGAATGCTGATGGTTCTAAAATCTGGATTCTTGTGTAAAAGAAATTATTCTAATTACTGTTACATGACGTCGTTGCAGTGAAGCATAACTGGAAGGAAGGAACACTTAGTTTTCACAAAACGGGAACCAGAGATAATACGGGAACTATAGTAACAATATACAGTGAGTATTAAATACTTTCATTCGTTTGTAAGACAAAAATCTAGGAAACCAATCAAAGTAAACATTAACTTATATATATATCCCTAAAATTTACAGCCTGTAGTCCTTGGTGTACTTATGATACCTGTTGTTTGAGTCTTCCATTTAAAGTTACAATTACACAATACATACATACAGCAGAAAGTGCAGTGAAGGACTGGTTGAAATATACGCCCCAATGGACTGTTTAGGTAGAAGACCTGGATGTGCAGAAAAAGGGAATATGTATATATCTATAAATGAAATGACCTCGTTACTTTCTTAGTTTTGGTAAAGAATTCTATTATCTTTTTATTATTATTATTGTTATTATTGCATTGTTTATATTTATAGGTAATTAAATTTTAGTTTTTCTGAAGAAGCATTATGTTTTCATGAAGAGCTTATCATGAGTTCAATACTATGATGTGATCATTGAATGATTTAATTAAAATAAAATTTAATTTAGTATTGGACATTATGACTTTTAATCTATAACCAATTTTCGTTATCACCACATACTGTTGATTTCATACATTCGGCACCTCACTAAATACGCAGATGTGACGTTACTACTACGTGGTTATAAAGGTTTGATATAGAATTTTCATTAACCTTCGTTAGTGTGGGTATGCCATACCCCGTATGTAGGCAAACATACTGGGGTATGGCATACTCCACCACACTAACAAAGGGTTAACGTTGAGGTTACGTTACCTGTAAACCGATTTTTTACGTTATACAGAGGTGGTTTATTAAACGTTAAAATACAGCTTGTGCTAAACGTTTCTATTTAACGATATTTTCTATTAAAAATTAAACGTTAAAATAACATTAGCATATGACGTGAAATAACGCTTAATAAGTAACTTTTTGTCAACGTATTTTGTCGGGACATAGATATGTCGCTTCGACGTTGTTTATAAACGTTACGAAACGTTCGGTTACCGTTAAGAACAACGTTTTCTTAACGTTTATGTTCTTATTGGGACTGAACTCAGTGTTTCTGCTGATGATGATAGCTTTGCTATCGAAACGTACGTCCAGTTTAGTACAGTTTGTGGTGAGGGGTTTAAGAGAAGTTCACAGCATTACCAGTACCACAGTTTGGAGTATTTTTGTTAAAACATAGACATTTTATTGTACTGACACGATTTGTTGTTGTTTGTATATTTTAATTAATTTGTGATGAAAAAGTCATGTACATATAAAATAGCGGGACGTAAGCTATAATAGTATTAAGGCGTTCATGTTTCTTTAATGCGCAATAAAAGTTTTCGCCAAAAACCAGGAAACCAAAAATATAATATACCTACATAGAAAGAAGCAACGGAAAATAATATAAACCGAAAGAATACTTACAATTGTAGTTACAATTTCTAATTTCTTACATGTTTCTCTCTGTGTAATCCGTTTATAATGATGCATTTTTAAGCCATCTGCTTCGCCCCTTCCACAATTTCCAAATTAATTCCTATATTAATATTAATTCCTAAGTGTGTAACAAAAGAAAATAATGGGTTGTATGAGTAAAACAATTTGTAGCTTGTTACGTAAGTGGATCGTTAAAGAGGCATTACATTATAGATAGATACATTTTCACATACTTGTTAGACATTTTATGTCGTTAAGGAGGGAACCCGAAACCTCCTGCCTCAAATACTGTTTTTCGCCGATTAACTATGGTAACAGTAAATTAGTTAACACGAAAACGGAGACCCCTCTAATACAAAACTAAATCTAATTAGCAACAATTTGATCAATTTACCAATAATTGGCAGGGCCTCATTAAATCAGAAATTCTGGAACGTTCAAGCAATCTAATGTTATATCTAATTGCAAGTCCAGAAGACGGTGAATGTAAAGGGTTGGGGTTAGGTCGGTGGATACGGATTAATTAGCTCTGGTACACATTCCATCTAAAGAGAACAAACACTGTCGTACTGGATCGCTCGGACTTGATGAGACTGTTATATCTACCAGCTTTGAGCTTTGCCAGTAGTAAGTGAATGACGAACAGTATGGATTATTTCAGCTAATATCATCTCTGATTAATATTGTAGAATAGGTCGGGCCTTGCTTGACCATTTTACCCTAGCTTTAGTATCGATTTGGCACCTTTACACCTCAACTAGTAATTATTTTAAGCGAACAATGAGTTCAATTAAGTAAAATATCTTTTAAATATTAAAAATAATACAAGTTTTTAAGCTAAGCTTTATAAGAGCTGAACAAGGCACAGCTTCGAGCAATTCACTTGAAAATGAATTTAAAACAATGTTTCGTGTCGCAATAATTTAAACAAAAAATCATTTACTATTTATTGATTTGTATTTTTGCTAAAGAAAAACAGGAAAATAGCCTCGCTTTTAATTGCAACATAATATGTAGTAATTTCAGAGAACAGTTATCGAAAATTCAGGCTCTGTCTTGATTGTCATCAAAACTTACGTCCATTTAAAGAATTGCAAGAGTAGCAATCACGGGAGCAATGTCTTCCTCCCCTTCAATGGCATTAGATGAAGATCTTCTGGACCTGCTGCCCTTGCAGATTGTTATAGAAGGGGAGGCCAAACTAACAGAATTTCGCCTACAGCACATAGCGAATCAATCGCCACATACTGTTTTCTGTGTGACCAACGAGCTGCTGAAATCGGTTGTTTCCGGCGGCATGCTTCCTTCCTTTCTTCTAACGTGATGTGTACTGGACCAATGATCGATGCATACTTCACTACCTCTTTACACCTGTTAGTTTACGGACAGTTAGAAAACTGAGCAGGGTGTAGGTGCAAGAATATTTTGTCGCGGGCCAAGAGTCAGAAGATGTTGCAATCTTTGACAACACACAACAGTCTCTTAGGCTGAAATATACGCCATTAAGATACGTGTTAGAAATTTTGGATAAGAACTACAAATCAATAAAAATTTTCAGTAGCCAAAACGATGCAATGGTTTTATCACAAAAATCTTTATTCAAATCTGAGAAATAAAATAAACAAAATTAGTGATTAGTATATAAGGTAATATATAAAAATAATAATAATATATTGTATTTCATGTTATATTAAATTTAAAAATTAGTATACCGGGTAACTGACGATTGCCGTGATATAAATAAAAGAAGAATGAAAATATGATTTCTATCCGTTAACAAAGTCGAGAAATACGCATGCTACTCTGCTGGGCGATTGTTTGTCAGATATACGATTAGATATACCATCTCCAATTCGTATGCTATCGCTATCCAACGGCAAGCACTCACCGCTATCCTCTACCCTTGTTTAACTACCACAAAGTGCTATCGTCACATCGATCTTTTCAATTTGAATCAATTCAATGATGGCCTCACTTCTTACTGCTGCGAAGCCATGAGAATGTATCGCCATCAGACATGCGTATTTCACTTCAAATGAAGCCGGTGCTCAATTCATACGGCCTCGAGTTTTATAACGTCTAGTAAGTTTTGACTGCGGTCGGTAATTTTATGGAAATTTTATTTATAATAAAACAACTTTACTGTGGTAATTCAGCAAAAGTTACACGCGATTTATTTGCAGTAAGATCAATTTCTAGCGCGGCTACTATTTCTTATACGATCCGACGTTTTAAAACAACTAACTTACTTTAATAAATAACAAAAATTCAAGTTTATGCATTAGTGGAATTAAATCCTAACATAATATCTAAACAAATTGCTCGAGAATGTAAGATTAGTGCAACAACTGCAACCTTTTACATAAGGATAAATATTGGTCATACAAAATTAGCACATCCCGAGAACTTTTATCCCACGATTATTACCGTCGCATTGAATTTTGTTGTGAATTAATGATTAATAAATATCACGAATATGAATATTTTTTTTTGAATAATATGTTATTTACCGACGAATAAGTGCTTCATTTACTATTGTTAGATTTTTGGAATCTATGTTTGTTATTTTATTTGATTATTAACTTTTAAAACTCCTTTTTATTCTTTTGATATTTGTTTGAGTTCTTTCACTGAAATGTATAGTTTTACAAACTTCAAATCGTGTTGAACAAAAACGTAACTCGCTTGAACAATTGGTTAGTAATTGGTTATTTAATTATTCATACCATCGATAGCGATATAAGAGTAAGCTCTAAGTAGAAAAGCAATATCACGGTCATTCCATTTCAGTTGAGCTATGCCAATTCGCCGAAAGTTAATAGATCTGTGCTGCGACCTAAGGCGTAGGTACATACGCCTACAGCTGAAGTCCTTCCTGTCGCCCAGATTGCAATCCACAGATTGTAACATTTTACCCTGTATACAGTGTATACATTCGCAATACAAATAAATCTATCCATCAATCTAACAAAATGTACACCAATTTGCTACTACATCATAATGTTTACATCGAATATTTTTACAATTTCTCAGTTGTTATTTGAACGCGCAATATTGCTGACCGAAATGTAAAATATTCCAAGAACGGCAGAATCTTCCATATATGCATGGTATATTTTTGCCTCTTCTCATAACGGTCTCTTAGTTTTTGTGTCCCATCCTTAGATATACAGATATGTACGGCATTGTTATTCAGAAATTCTGGGGATCTTGGTGGCTGATTTTACGTATATTTGCATATAGTAAAGTGAGAACGTGTTTTTTTTGTCGTTGTACCGTAGCAAAAACCAAGCCACTTGATGTCTTTGTTTCAATAACGTTTTCTTTATGAATATATTAATAAATGCTATGTATTCAGTACTGTTTCACCTTTAATATCTCCTCTCTTTAACAGGATTTTATCCCTACTAACTTGACCGATAGAATTGTTGTATCCGTACATCAGCTTAAACACAACAAACAGTGTTGATATAGTAAAAAATCAATAAACACGTTAAATTGACAACTTGCCACTACCAGAGGCTATACGCTTTGGGATTCACTTGTCATTTAACAGAAGTAAATTTAGCCGTAATGAATAAAAAGGGTATTTTCATTTTTGTTTAAACGATAATTACCACTTTTAGATCAATAATTATTAGAAATCTTGATCTTATTACGGATAACTTATTTTAGTTACGTTTGTAGGGTTAAATGTGTATGTATATGTATATATATATATTCCTTTAACTTGTCGAGTAGTAAACGTCCCCAGAATTAATTTACGCATGGTGTAGCACATAATAGGCTTATAAGAGACGGCTGTCTAGAATACAGGGAAACTGAAACTTGTAAGTACTATTGCCTTGTCTAAATATTATGCATGCAATCTAAGCGGAACTTATCCATCTGCAATTTACAATTAACATTTATTCCCCATTTCCAAGTGCGATACTACATATAGTGTTTGTCGTCAGTGTTGTATGTATTTGCAGGTAGTAGTGGGCGATGCGAATAAAAAAGAATCCGGTAACGCCAAACGAATACACAATCGATTTTTATGTGTAAATCGAGTTGTCTTTTCTTAACGAATTGAAAATCTTTTTAGAAATCGAGTCCCTCTTACCGATTATATTCGCAAAGCGAGAAAATCGAATAGGAAAATACATAAGAATAAGGTTTGAAGGGTATTTTTAGGAAAAAGAATCTATTTATAAATAAAAATAATTAAAATAAATATAAACATTTAAAATTTAAATTTAAATTTGCCTATTGATATACATCAACAATAAAATATCAAATGGATTTACTAAATGAGTTCATTTACATTTTAATATTTCTACTACTGAAAGCTAAAAACTAAGCTAACAAGAAACGAGAAACAACCTTCTACGTCAGGATTAAAAAAGACGAAAAAAAAAGGAAAAAGTTCACTGGTTAAGTTCAAGTTCTGAAAGTAGCGAAATGCTTGAGTTACCTAAATGATTCTTCTTCAGACGAAAGCGGTGGTTGTTCTGTATGGGTCGATTTTCCAAAGACAAACTTGTTGGGATGTGGTCAAAATGTAGTCACTACACACATGAAGAATATGGAGAGATCAACAGCAGCGTTTTTACATGTTCTTTCTGTTATGGAAAATGATTTTTTGAATAATGTTTCAAATTATGCTACTTACCACAAATATAGATACCCTTATATCTCAAATTAGGAACCACTTGTTTGCTAAGAAGCATGGTAATCGTTTTCTAAACTACTTGTCAACTTTTGGTTAAATTTTGTTTTTTTAAATTTTTTTTCTCTGTCTAATAGTCTATAGTTTTATAGTAAGGTTAGATTTGCCCTTTATTTGAGAATATAAACGTTTTAAAAGTAAAATGTATTTAATTTTTTCTCTGCAAAAAAAAAGGTATCTCAAATTGGCAATCTCTTCCTCTAATGTGCTGCAAATTAAGGTAAAAAAGTTGTTTTCAATACCTAGGTACCTGTTATAATTTCGGGGATATTCTTAAAAATAGAAAAATCGTGCAAACTTCGGAGAAAAAGACAGAAAAAGAAAAAAATACGTAGCGCTGCTACCTTGGTACTCTTTCGGTCTGTATAAGTTATAAGTTTCATAGAAATCGGAATTTAACTGTTGCCGCTGTTCCCTTATAAGCAATGGCAACTGTAGACTATCTAAAACTAGGTAATTGTAACTGTCCAGGAAAGATTTAATGACAAAACTGAAACACCTAATTAATATTGTTAGGAATAAATTTGCGAGCGCACGACAAGAACGCCGTTCGCCGTTTTAACACAGTGCTTTATCCTGTCAGTGTTTGTCAGTGATAAGTTTCGCATTTGTGGTAGGTAGCTGGTTATAATTTTTGTGGCATCCTCTCCACGATTATTTATTCTTCTCGAAAATCGCAGGTGCTTTCCATGTGTTAGCAGAACAAATAGAAGAGGGACCGCGGAGGTGAATACCGCAATAATTATCCCGCAAACACTTCAAAGGATCTCGAATTATCCCGAATATAAATATTTATTTTTCCTTAGCAAAGATACGAGATACGTTTTCGATCCATCAGGATTATGTAGAACGTGGCCCTGCCCTTGTATCTCCTACAAACATTAACCCCTAAGAGCACGTGAGACACGTCTATAAGAAGACAGATTGTCGACAGATTTGAGATTGTGGCATAAGTAGAAATGCGCTGGTTTTATATAACGAATACGATGACATTGGGGGTTTCGAGACGTGAAAAATGTTTTGAAATGTTTCGAATATTATGATATAAAAATGGATGAAAACGCGTTCGGAGTTAAAGATTTATTCCGATGATACGTCCGGGTAGAGAGAAGTACAGTATTGCTCGTGAAAACTGTGATGCTTGCTGAATTGTTAGGAAAACAAAAAAAAAAAGGATTTCTTTGGTAAATGAGTCATTCTTTTAGAAACCGCACACCTAATTTAACTTAACATTTGAATTTAGGCAGATGTCAAAGTATTGGGGAAAGATATCAAACGAGAAAGCTGAGAATTCCTTTTATTTATATTTTTATAGCCTTCAAAATAGATTTATTACATCCTCGGTAGAAGAATTGTAACGGGCAATTCGTAAATCATGTGAATAAGTATACATTTAAAAATTATTTACAGTAGGAGTAACACACAGCTGGTAAACGATGTAAAAACTGTTCGGTCCCATGTCATGTGGCTCGTACTTCCAGAACCAATACACCAAATTTTGCGATTCGGTGTGTCATTGTCCTTAATCCCCAATGCACTTTTATAATATCTTCTTTTTATTCTGCAAACTTCTTCTAGACCCTTCACCACGAACTGCACTAATCATCATCATCAGCAGAAACATTGAACTCACTGTGGTCAGGTCAGGTCAATTCCAATTGTGGTAAAACCTCTACATTTTTCTATTCCTGTAGTACAGACTTTTTGTTCTCTGTTGTTCTTATTCGTCACACTTTATTCTTTCTTTCGGCTATTTTTGCTATTTCATAAAATTCTTATGGGTACATACTACATACATATAGAATAAGAAACACATTTTTGCTATGTTAAGCGAATGTAAACCGCCTTTTACACATCTCCAATTTAAAGTGTGCAGTTTAAATACTTTGTTTAATGAGCAATCTCTAAACAGTTAATCATTGTAATCAATCGAATATTCGATGTCTCTTTTTTAAGAGATAAATTATCAAATACAGTAACGGCAAGCATAGGATGTGCGAACGGCAAGATTAAGTAAAAAAAAAGGAAATTCGAATGGAGGAGAAGTGGGAAAGAAGACGAACACAAAAAAGATTTATTGGCAGCCGAATTTCGTAATGCACTCGCATTTTTTTCTGTATTTGACAGATAAATTAAGGGAATAAATCTCTAATTGATAAATAGCGCATTCTAAGCTTCTCCTAATCGCAATTGTGTTAATTTTGTCCGGGTATCGGAAGAGCCCCTTTTTTTTTGGTTAATAAAATAAATTCGCTTCAACCTTGACAAAATTTATTTGATAAATCCCGTTATTTGTCGTATGGTGAAAACATTTCGTAGAAATATCAGGCTGGCACAGAAGGTACATTTATCATCTAGCCGTGTAGGTGTGTCGCTACACTATTAAAGTTTAATTAATTATTCAACGTAATGAATAAGTGATAAAAACGTTCAACAAACAAATTCATTTCCACTGAATTTCCATCAAAATCCGACAAATAAAAACATGCATATGCATATTAAACGGAATTAGTGTTCAGGGATTTTTTTTTAATTATTTTCAATTTTCTTCTTTCTTCTTATAGTGTTCTATCCACACTTCGAGTACAATATTCGTAGAATTGTCCTATGCTTGTTTACGAATAGTCTATGAAAGTTCCAGTAACGTCCTTAATGGGAAATAAGAATATGGCTAGAATATTCAAAAAGGTGACCTTTTGCTTTTATCAACTAACAGCACATAACGGTGCAACAATAATTCATCACAACTTTAAAATATCATTTACATAAATTATCCATTATCATTTCAAGTTGAGAAAAGAGTTATTATTGTAAACTATTGATAGTGCCCAATTATAAATTTGCACCAAGAAACATGCAAATTATATAAATACATAATTAAAAACATAAATACATATACGTTTCAAAAAAAAAAAATTACATACGTTTCTATGTTTCCTCTACCAATAAACACAACAAATTTATTACGAAAGTTCTTTTCATATAATGCCGCCTTTCCGCCTTTCCCACCAAACAGAATATTCTCTCTTTACAATATTAAATCTAGCAAAAATACATATTGTTTAATAAACATAAGTTTTACTGAACATTCATTCTCTCATTATTTTGCTTTTTCGAATCTCTATCGCGCTTTACTGTTCACTGGTCACTCACTCATTCATAACAGCCTCCATGTTTTCAGCAGTCGCCTTACAATATATTTTCATAGCACCATTTAAGGAAAACAAGAGTTCTTTTCAGATTTGTAACAAAAAAAAACGAAATTGCAGTCGTTCCAAACGTTTCAAAAAAGTCTTCTTTGAGAAGCCCACGTTTACAGTTTTTCCTTGGAAAAAGTTTTGATTTTTAAGTTAAGTCAGGTTTGCGTTTTCTTAAATATTTTCTATTCCTAGTTAGAGTCAAGACCTTATATAATGTGCTGGACATACATCACGGTGGTCAGACCCATGATCACTTATGCATCTCTGATATGGTGGACAAACATGCAGCAGCAAACTACTATAACTGAACTCGGCAAGATACAGAGGCTTGTATGTTTAGGAATAACAGAAGGAATGAGGAGTACTCCTACAGCAGTCATCAAATATCTCCTAGGCCTTTCTCCTCGCAGTGTGCTCATAATGGGTGTCTCGGATTGTAAGTACAACACAATGTCAGATATGCAGGATTGGGACACAATAATATCATTATCATGTGGGAGGCAATCTTTTGGGAATAAGATCAGCTCACATGATTTCCACGTATCTTTTCAGCAGTAATTTCGAGGTGAATATTACGGATCGAATAAGCTGGAATCAATCCAAATACAGACACAGGCTCGGAAAATCGATCTGATTTACAGATGGATCAAAGACCGAAAAGGAGATTGAAGCTGTAATCTGCAGCGTAATGAGAAATACAATGATCACCCTTCCACTAGCAAAATACGCAGAAGCACATGCAATATTGCATCGTGCAACTGAAATCAATCGGCAGACTCATGAAAATAAGCATATTAATATAAAATGCATATTTCTAATGTGATTTTCTACAATCGTTTCCAATGTTTTGAATACGAAAAACTTATGGGTGGGCAAGTTTTTTTTTGTTGCTCCAAAAGTCTGCGATAGTTGACAACTGTAAGATAAATTTAAATTTCAGTCCACCAATGATTTGATATTATTTTATCGTATCTCCGTTGGAAAGTATTTGTGTATTTATCCGTTATACGTATTGAATGTGCTGCATCTTGAACACGTTTCTTTTTTTTTAATCTTGTAATTGCCCGAAAGGCATTTACCGAAGGAATTGTGGAAAACAACGCGTATATTGATTAACAGAACGGGCGGATATTTTTTATTTAACTTTATTTTACCTCCAAATGATAAAAAAGAAAAAATCCTGTATCCTACAAGACCTTTCAATTTTCCTGATGAAAAGGACGTATTTTTGAAAGCGAGTTGACGGCCTTCTCTCCCCTCCTCTCTCCCGCGTCGTGGGTGTTTTTGTCGGTTGGAATAGTTGATCCTTAATTAAAAAAATTCGTTTAAGGACCAGCCGCAGCTGCTTTCGACGACAAGCGGAAACTTACGGTTTTTTTTCTTTCTTCTGTGATTTATCGTGAGGAGAAAACAATCGGCGGTCAAAATTAACGGAATCGATGTGATGGCGACGGGGAAGCGGGGCAAATAAATCACCCAAATCGTGTAGGAAAAGCAAGAGACCGTAAGCCGGTGGAACTGCTGAAAATCCGTTACCCTAAAATGGCTAATATATAATTCTGCACTTCGAAACTTTTGACGGCATTGTTTTAAATTAGGATGGACATAGCAGTTTTATTTCGGAACTTGAAAATTTTCTTAAAAGTTCTGCTTGTAATTTAGAACTTAAATTATAAATATATATGGGCATAATTTGGAAAAAAACGAGGCTCCAGCTTACGCGTCAGGGACTCATAACTTATTGATAATTCAATTTTCCAATGCGTATTACTCTTTTCCAATATAGGGCAGGGTGCACACTAGAGGGATGCGGGACACTATAGTGTTTCCTGTACCCATGTGGTTTTGACGTCAAGTAATCGTATCTGTCAAAATGATCTATTAATTAAAAGATCTACTGAGACTGTCAAAATGATAGTAGTTCTGCTGACTGGTCATTGTAGACTAAATAGGCATATGTACAACACGGGCCTAGTAGATTATACTACTTGCAAATTCTGCCAAGAGAAAGAAGAAACACCAATTCGCGGCAAACAAAGAGCGTCCTCTAGGAAAAAGGGGATCATAATAGATCTGCAAATCCTAATCTAATCTATTACATATACGTGGTTCTTTTTGTTTCATTACATATATATGGTTATCGTGGTTTTGGTTTGTTGATAAGTGGAAGTTAAATAAATTACAAGAAATTTGTTAACATCCCTAAAATTAGGTCAAATTAAAATTTGAATAGCACTCGATTGATATTAGTATACATATGTTTCACCTTACCAATAATGTTACACGGAAAATTCGTATATATGTATATAATAAGTGGAAGAATAATTGAATGAGAATTTAAGATGGAAATCTCATTATTATCGTTAAAATATTTGCTGAATTGTCGATCTGAAACTATAATATATATTTATCTGTGAAGAATAACAATGTCTGTAGGACTACGTTAAGCCACTAAATATGCGTTAATTAACTCTGATTAATATAATTAGTTCAAGTTAAATTTGAGTATTAGTCGGTTGATATCAACCGAGTAGTACTCAAATTTTAATTAACCCTTTATACCTTTCAAGTTTCTGCCCCTACTTGAATGTATACCTTAAATACGATGCGTTTCAATATACAGGTGCTATGATATTTTATGAAAAAAAAAAAAAGCAAACCTTAAATCACTTCGATAAATAATTAGCCGACTATTCGATTCTCTAGAAGTGTATGGTGCTTAGGCGTTGAGTCAAAATTATATCTGCAAGTTATCCTTAAACCGAACGCTACTAGAATTTCCCATCCATAGAGCTCAGTCCGTGAGAAACACATATTATTGATTTACAAAGTGATTAATAGCTTTAACACCATTACACACTGAAATCATTCAGAAATGACTAGATGTCAGGACTAATGTATAGGAGGAAATGAATCTAATAATGTTGAGACGTCTTCTAAGAATGAAGATACATGGTACTCTAATCGACAAAAATTTATTAGAAATTAGTGCTTTTACCTTGCAAGATGTATCTTGATGATAAGTCCCTATAATATTTTTGGCAAATAATTTAAAAAAAAAATCAAAATCCACTTTATGTATTTACTTAATACATTATTTTATATGCTATAAATACTTACGGAACGCATTTATATCAAAAATTTGAAGCTTCTACAATCGTCATAAAAAAATATTTTTGGATTGAGTTTTCTTCAAATATCGCAAGAAATTATGTTTTTTTTTTTATTTGTAACACCCCTTTAATTTAGAATATATCTAGTTTTTAAATACCTACAACATATCTGTATTTATTTCCAACATTCATAAAACAGCAATTTACATCTTTTGCGCATTACATTCGATGAATTTCAAAAAATAATGTAAATTATTGCGAATATACAGTAATCTGTACTTATTCAGCATTTTATTCATGGTATTAAAATTATCCAACTAACGGATTACGTCTTGTAATAAAAACACAAAAGTCTGATGTTATCCGTAAACCAAGGTGCCCAAGGTTTAGTAAATTTACTTGTCTTCCAAAGAGGAATGAACATCAAAAAGCAATAAAAAGTCATAATTAAACAAGTTAATCATTTGGACAACATAAGAAAAAATTAAAATTAAGTGCCACGGCATAGATTGAAATTGATTTAAAAATAATCGATAATCTATATTATGAAAATTACGACAAGTTCTAATTACCTGATAACTAACACACGCAATACCAATAAACTTCTGTCTCACAAGTATTCTGACAATATACTTGTTTGTACACCTGATGATGTAGCATAGCTAATGAAATGTAGGTACATAGTGTTTGAAGATTAAAAAACTTGTGAGACAGATTTTTATTGGTATTTCGTGTGTTAGTTATCAGTACATCTCACAGTGCTCGATCTACCTTCAATTTAATTACCTGGTTTTGATCAACACATTCAAATAATATATTTGTATACACTAGTAAATGATCTAACACTAGAACACCGCAATCAATCAGTTCAACGCCCGAATTTATAATCATATAATCCAATAATAATGTTCGCGGTCATGGCAACGACTTTAGTTATTTAATTCTTCTTCTACTTTCTTTATATCTTCGTTGGAAAGTTCCTCCATGTTATACATACTGTATTCTTGGTATTTTTGTCATTGGCTTTGTTGGCATTTGCTGTTTCAGTGTAGCTATAACTAGCATATGATCGGAGTTTACGTTCGCAGCCCTGAATATATATCATATAATATCTGTAATATTTCGATGGTGTATTTTCTATTAAGAGGTGATCAATCTGGTTTTTAGTACTCCCATCCGGTGAAATCTCAGTCAGATCTCTTTGTAGATATCTTTGTGGTCGAATGCTGTGCTGCTGATTTTCAAATTATTTTCTTCTGCAAACCGAATTACTATCTTCCCATTTTCGTTGCTTTCTCAGTGCCTACTCCTGCTACATTTTTATATACTTCTATTATATTTTTATATTCTTCCCTTCTGAATTTTGCATTAATATTTTTACATCGAAGTTCGGTATTCTTTTCCATATATAGCTTGTCCTCTGTGGGTGAGTTAACGTTCACTATTGTTAGCTTCCTATGCTTTCCTTGTAGCCTAATTTTACATATTCTACCTGAGATCGCCACAAAATTTATTGCCGCTATTAAAGAAATTGTATCCTTCTATTGTACTTATTCCTACTTCTTTTGCTTCGTTTCTTGCAGTGCAGGTATATCTGTGTCCATTATTCCAATCAATTCTTTAATTGTCCCTTCTTCATTTATCCCCCTTAAATTCCAGTTGCTAGGTTTTCTTTCTGATCTTTTTTCTTATTTGGTTTCGCAATGTTTTCCTTGTTTCTTTCAATTCTGTAGTTACTGTCTCTTCATATGGAACGGTAGTGTATATGAATGAAAAATTGAAAGATAGCGAAAAGTAGAAACTGTTTTCATCTTAGGAAGTGATTATTTGTCAGTCAAATAATTCCTTAAGCAGTTACAAAACATTTAGTATTTTGCATTATTTTCAATTACTAGATATTATCATACACAACAAGAATTATATTAGGGCAGTATTTTTTAAATTCTTCACGAGCACTGGATTTCATAAATCTATTTTTAGAAGCGACGAAAAATTTCCGTAGCAAAGTTTGTTTTATACAACGTGCCACACATACATATTTTAGGCCTTGTGTACCACGTTACACCATTACAAACTTCCGAAGGACGTTGTTATTATTACACAAAATGTTTTTATTTCTTACTTAGTTGTTAAGTAGAAAAAGTATATCGCATCAAGTTTGGTTTTTCCGTATGTGTGCCAGACACATTCCGAATTACGTTTAAGTTGAGGGGCGGTTCGTGGCCCCTCATTGCAATATCCGGCCTATTAATGCTTAGTTCACTTACATTTGATGAACGTCTAGTTTCTCAGGTAGTGGTAGTGGTACGTGATGGAGTTATTCAAGGATAAACAAAGGATTAACCAGCAGTCAGAGTTGTCCCTTTACCATTCAACATCAATTTGCATTACTTGACTGGCTTAAACGTCCACACCGAATTTAAAGGAACAGATTAAACTGTTTCGTAAACTTTTTCCCGTCGCCCATTTGCCCAATTAAACATTAACTTCACTTTCTCGTTTTGTTTTGTAATTCTTTCTCCTGCTTTTTATAAACGGAGAAGAATAAAGTGAAGAGAGGAATAGGCGACAAATAAACAGAATCTAACTTTTCACGAAAATGGTGTTTGCCTTTCTCAAATTTTCATAAATTTTTGATTTAGTTAAGGTCGACAAAAACAACTCGGTGGAAAATAAATGAAATTATTCGGGTGAAATATTAATTATTACACTTTAAACACGTAGAATGTCGGAATATTGACTTAAGATACTTAATAGACCGTGCTTGATATCACCTAAAAAAAAATTACCGGTTGAATAAGCAAGGCTCGGTAGACGTACAGGAACGCCTGATTACTAGCATAGCCACCCGTTCATTCTTATAAATAACGATTGCGAGTGCATTATTAACTATACCCAATTTTTGAAAAAATGTTAGTATTCCCTTTGTATATAGGTGTCTGCAGTAATAATAATAATATCGTTTTTAGTTCCATCCGTATAAATTATAAGAGCTTCGACAGCTCGATCAGTCGAACCCGACTTTAAGATATCGAAAATCCGCTTTCGCAATTCTCTTCAGAATCGTTTATGGTTGTTTGGAGTGATTTTCGCTTATGTATTTATCAGATACATTACACGTACATATTTTACATTGTGAATATACTATGTATATGAAATGTATCATACGTTCTTTGGTCACCAGTTATGTAATATCCATTTTATTTACACTCGATGTACGAACAAATGTAAATTACATATTATATGTATATTCTCGTACATAAAAATATATGTACATCGCAATATTACATATACGTTATTTATTGAAAAGCTAATAATTACAAATCATTTTAAACCCCGTGAAAACATATAATATACATTCTTTATGTGAAATAAAAATTCTTAGAAAAGTAAGAATTGTATATTCTTTGCGGGAAAGACTTTTTTTCTGAGAATATCGAAAGATTGCTGTTATCCGTCACAGCCCTGGTCATGATGATGAGGTTAATCGAAGTTTTACTGTAATTATACGTCAGATAAATTTGCTGATAAATTGGTAAATTCTTTTGGTTTCGCCCTTTGTCGGAACGAC
Organism: Protaetia brevitarsis; assembly: GCA_004143645.1. Classification (NCBI taxonomy): domain Eukaryota; kingdom Metazoa; phylum Arthropoda; class Insecta; order Coleoptera; family Scarabaeidae; genus Protaetia; species Protaetia brevitarsis. Next base: position 7,116 of record RXPK01004564.1, on the reverse strand, counting down.
TGACATATATTCAAATAATGATTTTTTTTCCATCATTAAAATTTAGCCCTCTTCCGCGCCGCATGTTTTTAAAGACACCCTAGATAGGTAGGAAATGGGTCAAATAACTAAACACGTCGATATAACACAGCGCAGCTGTGTTCTATCTAAGTAGACACCTAAAAGCAAACTATACACGCGGAATGTTAGATGAATAAAGGCCCTTGGTTACGCAGAGGACGAATTATGCCAAGGCGTAGATGTTACTTAATCGAATACGTATTAGAATGTATGCAAGAAGTTTAGTTACGCAGCTGAAAAACGTCTTCCCTTTTTTATAAACGCCCCTTTTCTTAATACAGAAATGAGGAATACATTATTCGTCTCTATACCCGCTCATTGCTTACATAATTGCCTCTCTACTCTCTACGATCACGCAAAGGGGTCTCTTCACTTATTGGCTCTTCTTCGTAAGTATATGATTTTATAGGAAATCGCGGTGGGTTCGCAATTTTCCTAATTTAGGTTCGCAGCACGGCCTTATTTTGGATATCTTTTTTTCATAAATAAGTAAAAGATTCGTTTTTTTTTTTTGTTCTTTACCTCTATAGGGATATAAAGCTTGCAAAAATTGAACACTCAGTTATTTAATAAACACATAACAAAATCAAGGATTCCAAATAATAAAAGCGGAACTGGAAACATTCGAAGCAAAGCAGGAAATAATGAACGCGAAAAGTAAAATACAATGAATAAATTACGAAGTAAAAGAGGCAAGGTTCCTACTCTGACTATAGAATTTCCTATGATTAATAATATAATAACAAAAATATAATGAAATGGGACAGCTATCAGTTGATATTATGTTTGCGCCCATGGAGCGACTTTAGTTATCTCCCAGCAGTGGCCAAGGAGTACCATGGAAGGAGGAAAAACCATGAAAAAACCTTACTCTTGTTCTGATAGCCAGCAAATATTATTATCCTTCTGAGTTTGAGAGAGCAGCCTCCCACGTTCTCTCAATTTCGACAGCCAGTTGCCGTGCCGGTCTTCAGATAGCTGCTCCGTTCTTCACACATCATGAATTTGAAATTGAAGCGGTAGAAGAATGGACCAGTATCGATTTAAAAGCAAATGAAACAACAGCAGAAATACCTATTCTATATTTTAACAATTAACTTAATCCTAATTATTTCTAACAATAGTAATTAAATTAAATATTTCTATTTTAAAAATATTTATACCTAAAACTATATTAATTATACAAACATTGCGACCATAACAAATACGGACCCTCTTTATGCTTGTTACTAATTAGGCTTTCCAAATTAGCATTTACACAACAAATTTCAATATTTTTTAGACTTCAAAGACTTGTAATTAAACTAACAATGGAACAAAATGTAAACGCAAGGCATTTGATAAACGTGTCTCACTTAAAATTAGGGTTTTTGAGATCAAAACTTAATTCCCTGAAAATTTACACCCTAATATTGCATTGGTTATTTATGGCGAAACCAATTACGAATATAAATTTTGAAAGCGCAAGCCTTGTTCACCAACAATTGATGTAAAAGGATTATTAATATATTTAATAACCGGATGTTTCTGTGAACGCACGCATGTGCTGTGAATTATTAGCAGTTTGTTGTTTGAAACTTTATGCACCAAAAGCATTCCTATTTTTTTGTTTCGATTTCAAGGGAAATCGTTTATACAGAGCATTCAAATGCTCTCTTTCGTGTTAGTATAATGAGAATTGCTATTATATGGTGCCAAAAGAAGCGTTTGGTGTTAATTACTCGGCTAAACGAACTTAATTAGAAGGTTTGTACTTTATCTTGTTACGTAAATTATCTCTAATTATTCGGAATACCACTCGTCACCCACGTATCAAATGTATTATCGCTTGTTGCCCATGTCACATTAAATGTTATTTATCGATTTAATAAATAAAAAACTACAACATGACGACATGTTAACCAAATTACGCATATAAAATACCACTGGTCCACGATGACACAAAAACATTTTTTAGCACTCCAACCACAACCGTTTCAAACGAATTCGGAACTAAAGAGAACCATTTTAACTAAAAATTAAATCATTGAATTGTATACGAAGTATCTTTGGAGAGGCTTGATGGCCAGTGGATGTATTATATACAGTACGCGGCGGAAATTATGGCTAAACACCCTAATATTCTCGAAAAAGAACGCACACTGCGATACTATGTACTAATTTTTTTAATGAATAATTGCTAATTTTTTGTGACATACTTTTTTTCAATTTAAAACCAATGCTGTACTTTCAAAATTATCTCACTGCAAATAAGTACGTCAATAGCACAAGATCAAGGCAAACCGTACGATGCAACAAAGGAATTTCATTCCTGTGCCAGAGTACAATGCTTCACGAAAAGGCCCGCACCTTCCTGCTCCCGCGACGTGAAGACCACTGTACAATTTTACAATAATCAACGATATCGATTCTTCGTTTCACTGTAACTTTATACTATATCCTCATACTATCATATCCTTGGCAACAGAGGCAGTTTAAGATACCGTATACAAACTTTGTTGCTTGAATAATTGTTTAGAACACATGAAACAATCACAAAAGAAATGTAAAAGTCCAAGTGAATCACACACTGGAAAAATATTAAACGTAGTTAAAAATTTTGTATTGGTTAACTGAAAATTATTTGTATACATATGTGACAATGATCGCGACGCTTAGCTAGTGAAGTCGTTTTTCTAACAATATCCATAAACACATATATCCAGACACGTAACAATACGTATCATCTGATCTATCTATTTTCAACACATACATAAGGCACACTACTCTTCATTGGTGCTAATGTCGGATCAAGCACTGTCTTTTATGTCTCTAGACATCACATATATATGATTCTGTACATGAACACTGTTCTCTTTCAGAGCGTTATTATGTTCTCTGTATGATACATATATTCTTTTAAGGCGTTTTACCCCTACTATTTATTGCGCATTATTGCCCATTTAAAATTGTTACGGTATAATACGTATTAAATCCGTCTATGCGTAACAATTTTCAACTTGGCCACTAATTTACACAATAAATACTAGAGTAAAACGCCTTTAGGAATAGGTAAAAATCTATTTCGAAACTACATTAAGTTTATATATTATCCATTAGTAAATACTAAAATCTTATTGGATTCAAGGTAAAAAACTCACTGCCGCTCGTGCGGTGTTCATTATAATCTTGATATTATGACGTCACAATTCCTAAAAATGGAAATATAATGTTTACACAGTTAACAACTTTATGTTATTCCCTTGTGGAACCATAGTAATGCTGCGCAAGTTCGTAGTGAAGTTAGTGGAGCATGTTCCAAGAGTCGTATTAATATCTCATCGATTCTGGCCTCCGATTCTTTTTTTGATGATGCTTAAACGAAATTAACATTTTTAATTGAAACCGTACACTAATTCAACTTACGATTTTTTGAGTTATTAAAATCATTGTTAAACAGAAACTCGAAATTATCAACTTTTTTTAGATTGAGGGTGGTTGTAGTTGTTCTATTTCCTCAGTATCGTCGTCCGCAGCTGATCTTTTTTATCTTGAGATTCTTAGTGGAATAAAACTGCTTCGAAAATAAAAAGCGGTGAATAATTCCTGAACAAATAAATGTAGGTTAGAACAGACATTTTCACAAAATCACATTCAAACCGTTATTTTGTAAAGTATAAAATTTACTTACGTTTAATACCGGTTGCACCCCGTTTAAATGGGTTCAGGCTTTCAATTTATTATAGTTAAAGTTAAACCATAAATTATGTCACCAAACCTAACCAACGTAGGACACGCCATCACAGGACGCCATTTGCATACTCGCTTGAAATTTCAAACTGCGGAAAACACAAAGATATGTCACGAATAGTTGAACAGCACCAGATTCAAGAATGTGATGTATTATTGGTACTATCCACGATACATCGCTATAATGTAGCTATGCGCACTTATCGCAGTTCAGTTCAGATAACATTAGGATACATCATTTATTAACATTACGTATCTAAGTTACATCGCTGTTCCTTAAATGATACTTAGCAGAGATGTAACAGACACATGTGTGTTTACTGGATGGTTCAGAATAAATAACTTTAGTTATTTATAACTAACCTGGTAAATTGAAAAAACATTATTTATTCCAAATTTTAAGAGTTAATTATTTCAAAACTTATCGACATGGTAGTGTGGAACTCCGAGTTCCAGCTGTCATGTCTGATTATACCCGATAGAAACCACCCCCATGACTTCCTCTAAACATTCACGGAACCATATCTTGGATATCTCCCTCATGAATGATGTCCTAGTGACCTCTCTATCTTTCTTGTAGCTCCTTACCTTCATTATTGTTCAGACCATTTATGTACCAACATCCCAGTTTTTCGCGACGTCAACATAACCTCAATCAAATTTATATTTGTCATCTCCGTTTCTAAACTTTCTTCTGCACCTCTTTCTTTGATTTCTTCCCAACGGTCGCAGAGCAGGATGGCGTGTTCCGGAATATTCACATATTCGCAATACGCATCTCTCTCTTCAGCTTTGCCCGTTATCCTTTCAAAATGGTCCTGAAGCTGCCTCTCAGGTCAAACCAAATTCCTAGATTACCATTTTTCAGACTGAACTTGCTGCTTTCTAACGGAACATCAATAAATGTTAGCAAAAGCTTCTAGTTCACTTTTACAAAGATAAACCTGCTATGTGGTATTTGATTCGATTTTCGACATATCAACAACATTTTTTTTGATATCCTAGTTACCGCGACTTTTTTTTCCAAAAAACCAAAGCAAAACGTGTTTCTATCTCTAGTTAATTTTCGAAATCACCACACTAAACCTCGGGGAAAACATCATGTATAATAAAATCATTACAAAACCGTCATTGACATAGCAATCTTTATAAGATCCAGATACAGGTCTTATGCACACATTAAATGATTAATATATATTTATATTAATTATTATAGAAGATATTTATCTTGATACTTCATTAGCACAGATATTACATTTCATACTAAAAATTTTTGTTGGTAATAACAAGATAAGATAATTATCTTTAATTAGTTAAAATAAAAAGCCATAAAACATCATCACCCGCGATAAATATTAATAATCGTTAAATTGCCCCCACAGCTTTTAGTTAGCTGATATACATATGTGTAAATTGGGTCCCGGTCGATAAATAATAAAAATTATTATAATAAAATGTTTATGAGACCAATTAAGTCCCGGCCCTTTTCTCCTTTCTACCTGCTGGGGGAGGCAATTTTACTAACACCCCACAAAAAATTTTAAATCTACTGTCCATAATGTAGGAGCATTTAAATATCGGTTTTTGCAGATAAGCTAACAGGCTGATTATTTCTTGAATAATTTCCGTTGCTATATAAGTGAAACTTTGAAAAAATAAATCTATATGAAATTGAATACGATCAATGTGATACTTACATGGTAAACAAAAAATGTAATTTAGATGAAACATTTTCGACACGAATATACGCGAGAAAATACTATGGGAGTCATAAAGATTAAATTCATTTATCATACGTGGACAAAATAAAATACATTACGTGTCGACTGTAGCAGTTGTTTACTATGAAACGGACATTAGTAACGCTGACCGTATTTATTTCGTCATAAAATATCTGGGATTTTTTTTTTTTTTGAAATACTGTCAGATACCTGATATACTTATTTCAAAAGCTTACGTTTTTTTTATATCATTCATGGCCTCCACAACAAGCGAGAATCACTAGGAAATTTAAATTTTTAAAATGTACATCAGTATTTAAGAAGGATGGAAAGACGAAAGACAGAATTAAATTTTATACATCCATTCAACGGATAATTAGCAAACCATCGTAGATGGTTTAAGATGGTAATGCACTTTCCGACTTTCGTAAAAGCGAAATGAGCATTAAACAAATAACACCAGTTAATCACCAACAAAGGGTTTTCAGAAATGATAATTGAAATAATTTCCACTTTTTTCCCTGTATCTTGTGCTTTTTCGATTGTCAGGATAAATCTAAGCAGCGAGGGCTCTAACGTTATTTATATATTACGTCAATAAATTGCTCAGACTTAGCAACCTGAGAATCTGTAATTTTCGTTTCGACGTAGATAACATTAAAACGGTAATAGATAATCCTTAATTGATATCGCTAAAGTACGGCTGTTCCCCTAGCACGGGTCAGCCGAGCAAAGCAACAAAGAAATTCTCCTCTTGTTATTCAACTTATCTGAGTAGACCTGCTGGCTCACCTTTCGCTTAACTTTGCTAAAACAGATTTTAGTAAATAATTACTTCCCACATTAACTACTCCATTACAAGATAATTTATTTATAGTAGACCAACTCAAGATATTCTTGTTCAAAATCTCTGTTCGGTTTTACAGATTATGCAAAAAAAGCGCTGTATGAACTAGTACTTGCTGCGATTGAAATGGATTTTGGATGTGGTCATATTGGTGGTTGGATCATTGCATATCTGTAGCGCTCTAAGATTATCTGTAAATCTGTATTATATGCATATATTATATATGCGATGTACAGATAACGTTAACGCAACTTAGTTGATCAACCTAAACGCTTCGTCTGAAACAGGGCCTTAATATACACTGTCAGTAACAGTCTCTACTTGTTCCTGAAGAAAGTATGAGAAAATTCAAAGTTAGAACAGGTAATATAATGATGTATTAGCCTCATCCAGACGAGGGCTATGATTGATTCAACTAAGTTGCCTGTTTACTCTCAACCACTTGATTGTCATTGAAGACCTACTGAGCCGCCGAAGCGGATAAGTTCACTTCGTGTGAAAGGGTTCAGGCGGTTCCAATCATTTGCTACATTAGTATTACTCTTGACAACCGCCCTGTTCAACTATGGGAATCAATAATCGCCTCTATCTGAAACAGGCCTATTCCTAAATTTAACTATTATTGGTAGCCGTCAATTTTCCGTTAGCAATGCAGGATTATTTTAATGATCCCAAATGTCATATAAATAGTTGATTTCCAACTATTAATGACGAATTTCCTACGAAGGATTAATCCTCGTTAAGTAGTGAGGATTACAT